>JAJOZX010021336.1:20000-28644 GCA_023014485.1 Bathynomus jamesi | reverse complement strand
AACGCGAAAACGTTCTCGTATTATTTTTTTTCATTTTTATTTTTAATTATTGACCTCCCGAGATGAACTCGAATAAATGCTTAGCAAGATCACATTCCGCTCATCGCAGCAGAATTCGAACGCTCAAAGTTAAAAAGTCTCCTTTCGCTTTGATTCGAATTTATAACATATCATGTGTTATGTTATATTAAGTGTTATGTTATTATAATATACTGTATTGTTTCTCTGCCTGGCCACTAGTCGTTATCGGCTTACGTCACATAGTTATCCCCGTCTCATTACTTGTACTTACTATTTCTACCTAACTGTCATTCAAATTCCGTATTACTTATGTATTACGTTATCATAAATGTCGTATTTTCCTCCGCTTTCGTTCATCGCTGGCTAATTAGACTTTCAAACTCTGATAACCAACCAGGTTCTAATATTATTTAACATAATTTGGCGTAATTATTGTTAACTATAAATATATAACATTGTTGTTAATCCCCTTTAAATTATAGAACAACGGTTAAATCCCCTTCATTATATCAATGGTATCACCCATTTAGATTATTTCAGTAGTACATATGTCAATTAACAATTGCTAAAATTGTAATTAAATGTAATCCTTTAATATAATGTAATTGATGTAATGTACTTAATGAAACTGTAATGAACAATAACTTGTAATGTACTTCAGTGAAATAATTAAATGTAATGATTTAATTTATAATGTAAGAACATACTTTAATGGAATTGTAATTAAAACAATAATAAGTGAATATGAATTAATGGTAGTTGTAATCCATAATTGTAATCGTAATTGTAAGAACAAATTAATACGTATCAGTCATGTACTCAAAATTGTGCTTATCGATATTACGAAATGATATTGCCGTCAAAAATGTAGAATCGGCGATACTGTTATTTTTATATTTTTTATTCTTTTTAGTTGAAATCATGTGTTTAAAAAGGGGGGAAACTTAACCTTCGATTGTCTCCCCCAAACATTAGACTATATTATACTGTACTTATAAAATTACTTCACTTCATTATTAGACTTCATTATTAGACTTCATTTATTGCACTTCTGCATTAGACTTCTGATTAGCACTTCATCGTTGTACTTCAGATTAGCACCTCATTAGGAGGGGGCAGAGGCCCCTTGCCTCCTTAATATATTTTTGGATTCCGGCCTGAGCCATGGTCGAAAGAGGTCGAACCTCTACCCCTGTAAATTCAGACCAACTTTATATTTTTAAGAAGTAAACCAAAGTATGAGAAAGTTTTTATTTTCCCTCGAGTTGGGCTATCTTCTATTATTGGAAGAAAAGAATTAACAGAGTGTCGACCCCATAAAGCGAGAGAAAAGAATTATAGAAAAGTATAAAGAAGAAGCATCCGTTGCAGCCTCCTAACTAGAACCCCCTTCGAATCCGAACCGACAAAGGGCCATAAAGGGGGGGTTAACATATATTTATACAGGGTGGGCGGAAAGTAGCTCCCTATTTTGGATTGGTAAAAAAATACGTATATTATCCATTTATTTCAGAAGAAATAATATGAAAAGGTAGGCATACATGGTAGGTTTTCTCTAAAATTCAATGTGGGCTCCAACTCTTTCCACCAGCTTCTGGAGTCGCCCAGGAATGGCGTCCACTGACTTTAGCAGGAACTCCGGCGGGATGGAAGAACATGACTTCCCGAATTCGGTCCTCCAGTTCTTCCAATTCCTCGGTTTTGGGTGCGGTAGACTTCTTCCTTTACCCACCCCCAAAGAAAGAAGTCGCCGGTGTCAGTCGGGGCTCCTGGCTGGCCATTATGTGGACCACGACGACCCATCCAACGCCCAGGAAGTGGGCATCCAGCCACTCACGGACAACAAGAGCGAAGTGCGGAGGGCGCCATCTTGCATAAATATCAGATCGTCGATGTTCTCCCATGTGCTGACAACCGGCCAGACCTGTTTCGCAACATAGCAAGGTACCGCCTCAGCATTCAGGTGTTTGCGCAGAAGGAACGGGCCAACAACCTGATCTGAGGTCATACCACACCACACCGTTACACTGAACCGATTCTGCCGTTTTTCAGCGGTAACCATGGGATCCTCTCCTGCCCAGTAGTGGCAATTGTGGCGGTTGACAAAACCTCCGACGTGGAACACCGCCTCGTCGCTCCAGAGGATGTTGCGGAAGAGATGGGGCCAGTCTTCATGCCAAGCCAGCATGATTTCCCCGAACTCCATGCGAATGTCGCAGTCCTCGTCCGAGAGAGATTGGCAGTAATGCGGCTTCCACGCACGCCAGTTCAGCTCCTTCTTCAGCACAGTTCGCACTGAGTAGCGGGAGAGTCCACTTTCCCGAGCTGCCTGGCGAGTTGACTTTCGTGGACTCCGTGCGAACATTTCCTGAACTGCCTGCACCGTCCTGGGCCCTGGATGTCGAAGGGCGACCACATCTTCGAACATCTGCCACAGACCCCGTGGTCATGAGCTTCGAGTGGCAGTTCTTGATTGTTTTCGGGTCCACTTGGGCACGTGGTCCGTGAATGGCACGCCACATCTTTCAACTCGAACGACAGATTGCCAAACTTCGTACCGTGCCGCCAACTGGGCACGCTCCTGCAGTGTTAAACGGTCAGCCATGTTACCCTTCAATCTGAAATGAAAAAAAAAAATGAACGTTACAATTGTACCACTTTAGAGAACACAAAGAGAAACACTTTAGAGAAAAAAGATTACCGTTACAATTGTACCACTTTAGAGAACACACCATAACAATATAACAATACATCACAATTTATACATAATTTATATGTTACTAAATTAGGGAGCTAGTTTCCGCCCCCCTGTATATATAGATATATATATATATATATTATATATATATATATATATACCGGGTGTTTCAAAAGTCCCTCACTAATTTGATTTTCAATTTTCTTTGCAGCTGATCGACCAACGACGTTCATCTTGTGGTAAACTCTTACTCAGTAGTTGAGAATTTTTTTGAGTCTACATTTGAAGTTTTGCTCCGTTTTCTTCTGCTACCATGCTGACTCTAGAGCAGAGGTGTAAAATCGCTGCATGGCAGGAGGGTTTTTCAATCTGTGGTCGAAGTGCAGCGACGATTCCGGGCAGTCTACTACTGGACAGCATTATGCACCGGATAGGAACACCATCGTCGCCACCCACCAGAAGTTTATGGAGACCGGATCCGTAAAGGACAAACCACGATCAGGAAGACCTCGAAGTGGGCGGAGTGAGGAGAATGTCGAAACTGTCCGTGAGGCGTTTACTCAGAGTCAAGGAAAGTCCATTCGGCGAGCTGCTGCGGAACTGAACATCAGCGCGACATCTATCCAACGGATTTTGCGGCGTGGTCTCAAGCTGTATCCGTACAAGATCCAGGTGGTTCAGAAGCTGGAACCTCAAGACTACGATTGCCGGGTGGAGATGTGTGAGACACTGCTGCATCACTGCGAAAGAGACCCATCGATCCTGGAGCACATGTGGTTCAGCGACGAAGCTCTCTTCCACCTTTCTGGTCGCGTCATTCGGCACAACACCCGCATCTGGGGAACTCACAATCCTGCGGAGATCCGTGAACATGAAAGGGACACGCCGAAATTGGTCGTCTGGTGTGCCATCTCCACAGCTGGGCTGATTGGTCCGTTCTTCTTCCGGGATCAAGATGGAAATTCCGTGAACGTCAACGGAGACAATTACCTTCGTATGCTTCAGGAGTTCTGCATCCCCCAACTGTCAGCTGTAGCTGACATGCAAGAAGTCATTTTCCAGCAAGACGGTGCCCCTGCTCATTACTCGCGTGAGGTTCGCTCATTTCTGAATAAGCAGTTCCCGGATCGGTGGATTGGTCGCCGTGGTCCCATCGTCGAATGGGCTGCTCGCTCGCCTGATCTTACCCCATGCGACTTCTTTTTGTGGGGCTACATTAAGAGCAAAGTGTACGCCACCAAGCCGCGAGTCCTCCCCACACCAGAAGAACGGATCAGGAATGCGTGTGCTTCTGTTACTCCCGAAATGTTGTCCAATGCCGGCCAAGAATGCGTAAAACGGTGGCTCGCTTGTTTCGAAAAAGACGGTGCCCACGTTGAGGTGTACCACTGACTTTCCAGTAGACTTATGAAGCCAAGTTTGATGCCACCAAAATTCTCATGAATCGTAGACTCAGCAACCAAATTGTCATTTGGTTCCTCTTGTAATTGCTATTTTAATAAAATTTTAAAATAATGAGGGACTTTTGAACACCCTGTATTATATATATAAATATATATATATTATATATATATATATATATATATATATATATATTATATTATAATTTATAATGTTTAATGTTTCAGACCAACAAAGACCCTAGGATCCACTCATGGCTGGTCTACCTAACTGTGTTCGTAATCGTGTATTGTGTATGTCCTCCGTGGTGGCGGAGGGGACCTACAATTTTACGTGGGTTCCGAACCACAAGAACATAAGAAACTTATTTAAAAACTGCCGGTAAATTGGCAACGACCAATTTTTACGAAACTAAATAATTATCAATTTAAAAATAATTAATTATCGGTTTAAAACTAAAGATAGAATCTCTCGGTCCAGAGGAGCAAGTCATAATAGACTACTATCCACAAATATGTTACATTCTATATCTATTTATAACGGACATGCAAATATATCAGATCCAAAGAATCCAGTCAATTTCATTACGGTATCCATCAAGTCACGGTCCATATCGATTGCGGACCAAGTCAAAATTTACAACCATATACATTATCAATTTAAAATAATTAATTATCGATTTAAAACTAAAGATAGAATCTCTCGATCCAGAGGATCAAGTCATAATAGACTACTATCCACAAATATGTTACACTCTATATCTATTATATAACGGACATGCAAATATATCAGATCCAAAGAATCCAGTCAATTTCATTACGGTATCCATCAAGTCACGGTTCATATCGATTGCGGACCAAGTCAAATTTACAACCATATACATTACAATATATACACTTACGAGGAAAAGTGTAGGTGTGGCTGTAAAGACTGTACAGTAATGTAGAAATGTGTGTGCACCCATTATGGGTCTCCCATTTAAAGGTGTTTGTGGGGCAAGTGAAGATCATGAGTTTTTCAATACCTCACAGTACTATGGGGGGCACCGCTCGGCAGAGGAATCTCTTTAAATGGGGTGTGTAAGGACAGAGAGTATCCCCTAACCCAAGACGCTGCCTCCCTATATCCCACAACACTTGTGTTGAGCTGTGGGATCTATCCCCACAAAGCCTTAATTTTACTACCTTAAACTATACCCTTTCTATCAACATGCGCGTCCAATCGATTCTTAAACATGTTTATAGACGTGCTACTAATTACTTCTACCGGCAAACTATTCCAGCTATTTACTATTCTATGCGTAAAAAAGTTTTTCGCAACTGCTGTCTCGAACCTTCTACTTGTCAACTTACACCCGTTATTTCTAGTCCTATTATATTGAGATATTTCGAAAAAGCTATCTCTATCTACGTTATCAAACCCATTCATAATTTTGAAAACCTGGATTAGATCACCCCTTAACCTCCTAGTCTCGAGTGTAGTCAATTTTAACTCTTTAAGCCTATCCTCGTACGACTTTGACCTAAGAGACGGAATCATCTTAGTTGCTCGTCTTTGAACTCTTTCGATTTTGTCTATATCTTTGCGCATATGCGGATTCCAAAATTGGACCGCGTACTCCAAATGGGGTCTAACTAATGATTTATAAAGAGGAACTATAATATCGCGCGATTTGTACTCAAAATTTCGAGCTATAAAACCTAACACTTTGTTCGCCTTATTGACCGCCGCTGTACTTTGTTTCGCTACTTTTAAATCACCAGTGACTATAACTCCTAAATCTTTTTCCTGCTCTACGCTTGTTAAATCTTTCCCTGACATACTATACGCAAAATTACCGTTACGCGAACCTATATGCATAATTTTGCACTTATCCACGTTAAATCTCATTTGCCATGTGACTGACCAATCAACGATTTTATCAGATCTTCCTGATTTTACCTCTATCTTCCTCATTAATCGCCCTACCACCCAGCTTCGTGTCATCCGCAAACTTTGAAACTCTACTGACTAGGCCGACATCTAAATCGTTAATATATAGAAGAAAAAGCAAGGGGCCCAATACAGAACCCTGAGGAACGCCACTCGCTACATTAGCCCAACACGACTCCGCTCCATCAACGACCACCCTCTGTTTCCTGCCTCGCAACCATTCTTCTAGCCAATTTATTACTACACCCCTGATTCCATGAGCCTTAGTTTTTTCAATGAGTCTTTTGTGCGGCACGGTGTCAAACGCTTTTTGAAAATCTAAATACACTACATCAACCGCCCGATGTCTATCGTAAACGTTAACCACGCTTTGAAAAAATTCTAAAAGATTAGTTAAGCAAGATTTGTTTTGCCTAAAACCGTGCTGCGTATTTCTAACCAGATTATGCACTTCTAAGTGTTCGACTATACGATCCCTAATTATTGATTCCAGTAGCTTACCTACAACAGACGTTAAACTGATTGGCCTATAATTTCCCGCCGCACCTTTATCGCCTTTCTTAAAGATAGGTGTTACGTTTGCTAACTTGAAATTATCTGGTACGCACCCCTGAGAAATAGACGCATTAAAAATCTTTGTTAGCGGCACCACAATGCTACCTTTTAATTCTTTTAGTTGTATGGGATATATGGAATCCGCCCCCGGTGATTTACGCGTTTTCATTTTATCAATAGAGCGCATTACTTCCCCTTCACGAACGACAATATTATCCAAAATATTACCATTATGAAAAGGTATTATGTCTATGACCGTAGGGATATTCGTTACATCTTCTATAGTAAAAACTGACGTAAAAAATTCGTTTAGCAAGGTAGCCATTTCCTTGTTTTCAGAGACTAGATCTCCATTTCCATTTTTTAGTGGACCTAAGACACTTTTTACTGGATTTCTATTATTGACGTATTGAAAGAATCGCTTTGGGTTTTCTTTACCGCCACGAGCTATGGAGATTTCAAATTCGCGTTTTGACTTTTTTATTACACTTTTAGCTTTACGCCTTAGAGATATGTAGTTGTTTCGTAACAACAGATTATCTTTATCGCACTTGTATAGCCTATAAGCCCTCTCTCTACTCTTTATAATGTCTCCTACTCTAGAAGTAAACCGCAAGGGCTTGTTGTTTACTTTCGCACGCTTAATTTTGTACGGTACACATTCCTCATTTATAGTCCTAAATACCGTTACGAACGATTCCCACTTTAGTTTTGCGTTGGAGTTCCCCATTACGTTTTCCCAATTGACGTGTGAAAATTTATTTCGAAATTTACTAAAGTCTGCGTGCTGGAAGCTAGGAATTTTAGTCGAGTTAGTTGGATTCGAGTAACTTACTGAGAGGACAAACTCTACCATATTGTGATCGCTATTGCTCAACGGTTCTATTACTTGAAGATCAGTAATTAGCCTATCATCCGTAGTTATTACCTAATCTAAAATACTGTCCAACCTCGTAGGTTCCCCAACCTTTTGAATAAGAAAGCTATCCTCGAGAAAATTAACTAAACGATTACCTTCCGCGTCTCCCTGCATTGTATCGTAATTCACGTTGGCGCAATTAAAGTCACCCATAACTAAATCCTGCTCACTACCGATTATTCTCTTTAGTTCACGATATAACGCTTCGTCCGTAGCAGCTGTTTGATTTGGGGGCCTATATATAACCGCAACAAGAAGTTTGAAATCGTTCAATTTAAGTTCTGCTATAGTCGAATCTATCGGTTCTGGAATTGAGTGCTTTACTTCTATAACGTTCGCAATATTATTTGATATACAACATAACACCGCCTCCTCGCCTACCTATTCTGTTTTTAACAAAAAGTCTATAACCTTTAATTTGATACTCCCCTACAAAGTCACGTGTTTCAGTGCTAAGCCACGATTCATTTATCGCAATTAAATCATAGTCTTTACAAGCAATTAAAGAAAAAAATTCGTTTATTTTATTTCGTAGGCTATGAGCATTTAAGGATAGAACCTTCAAATTGTTTGTAATTGCGACACCTTCGCGAGCGCGGGGGAAATTTGTGGAATTTACGCTGGGACCGTTCGGCTTACGGCAGCCTGACAAGAAGAGACAGTATTATGAAATAGTATTCCTAAACGCGCAGCTTCAACTTCATTAAGATGAAGTCCATCTTCGAGGAACAAGTCCCTCCTGCCGTAGAAACTGTTCCAAAAATTTGCAAAATGCACTCCTTCCTGTTGGCAAAGAGACTTTAGGTTATTGTTAATATAGGTCGCCTTGCTGTAGAAATCGCTTCGTTGGATAATTCGAGGAAGTATACCTGTTAAAACAATCTTATTAGTTTTATCCTTTAATCGCTCTAATAAGTCCCTGTACCTAGCCAGCAGTTCTTCCGATCTAGAATTTAAAACGTTATTAGTACCGACATGAATAACATACGTTGTGTCCTCGGCGGTACTGTCTGTAAAATGGTCAACATTATTAGTTATATCCTCCACCCTTGCACCAGGGTAGCAGTAACGGCGCCTACGACGAGGGTTTCTCCAACAGAATTCCTCGAGCTGCCCTC
>JAJOZX010021336.1:15000-17500 GCA_023014485.1 Bathynomus jamesi | reverse complement strand
TACATATATGTATATATATATATATATATATATATGTTATAATGTTATAATGTTATAATGTTTCAGACCAACAAAGACCCTAGGATCCACTCATGGCTGGTCTACCTATCTGTGTTCGTAATCGTGTATTTTGTATGTCCTCCGTGGTGGCGGAGGGGACCTACAATTTTACGTTGGTTCCGAACCACAAGAACATAAGAAGTTTATGTAAAAACCGCCGGTAAATTGGCAACGACCAATTTTTACGAAACTAAATAATTATCAATTTAAAACCAATTAATTATCGATTTAAAACTAAAGATAGAATCTCTGGATCCAGAGGATCTAATCATAATAGACTGCTATCCACCAATATGTTACACTCTATATCCATTTATAACGGACATGCAAATATATCAGATCCAAAGAATCCAGTCAATTTCATTACGGTATCCATCAAGTCACGGTCCTTATCGATTGAGGACCAAGTCAAAATTTACAATCATATACATTACAATATATACACTTACGAGAAAAAGTGTAGGTGTGGCTGTAAAGACTGTACAGTAATGTAGAAATGTGTGTGCACCCATTTTGGGTCTCCCATTTAAAGGTGTTTGTAGGGCAAGTGAAGATCATGAGTTTTTCAGTACCTCACAGTACAATGAGGGGCACTGCTCGGCAGAGGAATCTCTTTAAATGTGGTGTGTAAAGACAGAGAGTATCCCCTAACCCAAGACGCTGCCTCCCTATATCCCACAACACTTGTGTTGAGCTGTGGGATCTATCCCCAGAAAGCCTTAATTTTACTACCTTAAACTATACCCTTTCTATCAACATATGCGTCTAATCGATTTTTAAAAATGTTTATAGACGTGCTACTAATTACTTCTACCGGCAAACTATTCCAGCTATTTACTATTCTATGCGTAAAAAAGTTTTTCGCAACTGCTGTCTCGAACCTTCTACTTGTCAACTTACACCCGTTATTTCTAGTCCTATTATATTGAGATATTTCGAAAAAGCTATCACTATCTACGTTATCGAACCCATTCATAATTTTGAAAACCTGGATTAGATCACCCCTTAACCTCCTAGTCTCGAGTGTTGTCAATTTTAACTCCTTAAGCCTATCCTCGTACGACTTTGACCTAAGAGACGGAATCATCTTAGTTGCTCGTCTTTGAACTCTTTCGATTTTGTCTATATCTTTGCGTATATGCGGATTCCAAAATTGGACCGCGTACTCCAAATGGGTTCCAACTAATGATTTATAAAGTGGAACTATAATATCGCGCGATTTGTACTGAAAATTTCGAGCTATAAAATCTAACACTTTGTTCGCCTTTTTGACCGCTGCTGTACTTTGTTTCGCTACTTTTAAATCACCAGTGACTATAACTCCTAAATCTTTTTCCTGCTCTACGCTTGTTAAATATTTCCCTGACATACTACACGCAAAATTACCGTTACGCGAACCTATATGCAAAATTTTGCACTTATCAACGTTAAATCTCATTTGCCATGTGACTGACCAATCAACGATTTTATTCAGATCTTCCTGAATTTTACCTCTATCTTCGTCATTAATCGCCCTACCACCCAGCTTCGTGTCATCCGCAAACTTTGAAACTGTACTGAGTAGGCCGACATCTAAATCGTTAATATATATAAGAAAAAGCAAGGGGCCCAATACAGAACCCTGAGGAACGCCACTCGCTACATTAGCCCAACAAGACTCCGCTCCATCAACGACCACCCTCTGGTTCCTGCCTCGCAACCACTCTTCTAGCCAATTTATTACTACACCCCTGATTCCATGAGCCTTAGTTTTTTCAATGAGTCTTTTGTGCGGCACGGTGTCAAACGCTTTTTGAAAATCTAAATACACTACATCAATCGCCCGATGTCTATCGTAAACGTAAACCACGCTTTGGAAAAATTCTAAAAGATTAGTTAAGCAAGATTTGTTTCACCTAAATCCGTGCTGCGTATTTCTAACTAGCTTATGGAGTTCTAAGTGTTCGACTATACGATCCCTAATTATTGATTCCAGTAGCTTACCTACAACAGACGTTCAACTGATTGGTCTATAATTTCCCGCCGCACCTTTATCGCCTTTCTTAAAGATAGGTGTTACGTTTGCTAACTTGAAATTATCTGGTACGCACCCCTGAGAAATAGACGCATTAAAAATCTTTGTTAGCGGCACAACAGTGATATCTTTTAATTCTTTTAGTTGTATGGGATATATGGAATCCGGACCCGGTGATTTACTTTACGCGTTTTCATTTTATCAATATAGCGCGTTAACTCCCCTTCACTAACCACTATATTATTCAAAATATTACCATTATCAAACGGTATTATGTCCGTGACCATAGGGATATTTGTTACATCTTCTATAGTAAAAACTGACGTAAAAAATTCGTTTAGCAAGGTAGCCATTTCCTTTTTTTCAGAAACTAGATCTCCGTTTAGATTTTTCAAAGGCCCCAAGACGCTTTTTACTGGATTTCTA
>JAJOZX010021336.1:10000-12500 GCA_023014485.1 Bathynomus jamesi | reverse complement strand
CACTGAATCACGTTCTTAGTATTTGGACATCTTCCGTATTCAATGTATGGTAAATTCTTTAGTGATAATGTTGTGGTGTTATGTAGTATAAACATTATTATTCAACCATATTCATCCATACGTCACATTTTCCCGTCATTAATTTCCCTTGATCATTATCCTATATAAATTTTATTAAATATTCATTTTTTACTCGTGTCAATTTGTGAAGCGCCAAACTTTGGGCCTTCGTTCGAAACCGCAAAAATACGTTCTCCTATTATTTTTTTTATTTTTATTTTTTTATTTTTTTCAAGTGCGTTCACCCCTCAAGATATTCATAAATGCTTAGTAAAGATCGAATTCCGCTCACTACGACAGATTCGAACGCCTCAAAGATAAAATATCTCCGTTCGCTCTGATTCCAAATTTATAACATATTATAATATAATGTAACACGTTATGTTTTATATAAATCTATATCATGTGTGCCATGTACGTTGTATTATATTTCTAAACAACTTAATTGTCTATTAATATGAAACACTGTAAAAACAAAACAAAGTTATAGTAACTGTTTAATTGTAATTAACTGTAATACTTTAATTTAATATAACGTAATGTACTTTAATGAAACTGTAATTAATAATAACTTGTAATGTACTTCAATGAAACTGCTGTAATTAAATGTAATGATTTAATTTATAATGTAAGAATGTACTTTAATAGAACTGTAATGGACAATCATAAGCGAATGTGAAGTAATCCTAATCGCAATCATAATTGTAATAAACCAAAACGAAAACGTGCTCAGTAATGTACTTAAATTGTACTTATGTGTACTATTACGAAACGATATCGCCTTCAGAAATGAAAATTCGGCAAAAATATACGATTAGTTTTTATTTTTATTTATTTTATTTTTATTGGAATCTTTCAAAACATCTGATTATGTGTTTAAAAAGGGCGGAACTTAACCTTCGACTGTCTTCCCACAAACATTTAAGTTTATATTATACATGTATTTGTAAAATTAAGACATTTCAATTAGGCTCTTCATAGTCACGACTTCAATTAGACACTTGATTAAGTCACTTCTTCATTAAGTCACTTCTTCATTTTTGCACTTCATTATAGCACTTCATCAGGACTCCTTTGTTAGCAGCCTTGCTGCGGGGAGGGGGTAGAGGCCCCTTGCCTTCTTAATATTTTTAGATTCCGGCCTGAGCCATGGTCGAAAGAGGTCGAACCTCTACCCCTGTAAATTCAGAAGCTAATTCAGAGGCTGAGCACTACCTGTACATTTTAGCAGTAAATTTACAGTTGAAGATAGTTTTTATCTTATCCTTCGAGCCTTGCTCTCTTCAGAAGAACTTAGTCATTAAACTTTCCGGATACGCTATAAGAAGAATCCGGAACCTTCAGCATTTTTAGTAAGTCTATCAGAGTCCTCCGAGCCACTATAGAAGAACTCGGAGAGTAATATAGAAGAAAACTACTGCAAGCCACACATCCGTTGCTGCCACCTAACTAGAACCCCCGTCGACTTCGAACCACCCCGGGCCATAGACGGAGGGATTAAAAATTGGCGACCCTTTGCCCAAATTAAGAGACAACCCAAGCACCATAGAAGATATTGGCATAACAGGCTGGCGAGTCTGTAGCCAAGAGTTTAACAAGAGGCGACCGAAAAGAATTAGAATATTATAGAAGAAATATCCGTTGCTTGCCTCCTAAACAGAACCCCCGTCGATTCCGAACCGACTCAGGGCCATAGACGGAGGGGTTATCATATATATATATACATATATACATATATATATATATATGTGTGTGTATATATATATATATTAGGGTGATGCAAAAAAGGGGTCAAATTTTTTTTTTTTCAATTTTCAGGGAGACACCCTCCTATTTTATTCATATTCCTAAGAAAGCATTGTATGCGAAATTTGGGGTTGAAAAAGAGAAAATTAGAGGTTGCTACCAAGCTTTAAAAATAAATGTATATCAGTTTGTGCTCAAAAATATTGTTTTGTTGATATTTTCGCCGGAGCCGGTTTGATATGTACCTAGTTAACCTAGTTTGAAAAAAAACGATGACATTCTAGACTATAGTACGTAGTGAGCTCATAAAATAGTAAATAATAGGCACGCTGATTTCCGCACCACCCTCTGAGGTACAGCGTATAGCGCGTTAACTTTTTTTTATGTGGAAGTTTCCCCAGTAGGCATATCATAACCACTTATGTATGTTTATTTTCGTTTTTGTGAAGCAAGAGTAATGTTTTCTTGTTTTTGTTTGAGAGTGACGACCTGTAACTTTTAACAATTTGAAGAAGGTATTGTTTCTGCTCTTCATCATTGGTTATCAGTTTGTTGTATTCCTCCATCAGTCGTACACCTCTTTCCGCAATGTCGTTTACCACTTTGAGTCCATATGCGATATCTCTTGCATTCGCATAACTTTCATCATCATTCCATTCTTCAGCATCTTTTTCAAGAAAAGTGCAAGGCACCT
>JAJOZX010021336.1:0-2500 GCA_023014485.1 Bathynomus jamesi | reverse complement strand
TATTAAATTAAAGTATTAGAGTTAATTACAATTAAACAGTTACTATAACTTTGTTTTGTTTTTACAGTGTTTCTTATTAATAGACAATTAAGATGTTAAATATAATACAACGCACATGGCACTTACGAGATAATTTATTTATGAAATAATATGCTATAATATGTTATGAATTTGAAATCAGAGCGAACGGAGGTATTTTATCTTTGAGGCGCTCGACTCTGTCGTCGTGAGCGGAATTCGATCTTACTAAGCATTTTTTGAGTTCACCTCGGGAGGTCATGTAATTAAAAATAAAAATGAAAAAAATAATACGAGAACGTTTTTTCGCGTTCTCGAACGAACGCCCAAAGTTTCGCGCGTCACAAATTGACACGAGTAAACATAGACTGATAAGTTGATAGGGCATAAGTAGACAATAGGTAGATGAATCAATAAGTAATAAAATTAATAAAGGATAGCGGTCAAGAAAGAACATGAATGTAAGAATGAGTATGGTTGAATAATAATGTTTATACTACATAACATATAAATAATGACTTCTATAGAGTGTTTCGTCCTTAGCATGATGTTAAAGAATTTTTCATACATTGGATACTAGATATATGATGAAGGGAAAATGTGACGTCATAGTTATTGAATTTTTACGTATAGTACAAATCATTATTAGGAAGATTTACAAGAACAAATTAGAGACACAGAGTGGGAAACGTAAAGAGAATAAAGTTATTTTATGACGTCATGGTGTATAAGTCATATTAGAAAGATGAATTAGAAAAATACAGGAATGAATAAAGACGTACAAATCGAATTCTATCCAAAACTCGCTTATGCGATTTTTGGTTTCTTATGTAAAATGGACATTCGAACATAAACTATACGAACATAATAT
This sequence comes from Bathynomus jamesi, assembly GCA_023014485.1. NCBI lineage: Eukaryota > Metazoa > Arthropoda > Malacostraca > Isopoda > Cirolanidae > Bathynomus > Bathynomus jamesi. The sequence goes on along the minus strand of JAJOZX010021336.1, from coordinate 1,611 downwards.
TGCATGAAGACAATGAATCCATATAATGATGGTGTAGGAATTGGTTCATTGTTCACTTTTTACATATGTATATATGTATATATATAGGTATATGTATATATATATATATATTATGTATATATGTATATATATTTATATATATATATATATATATATATATATATATATATATATATATATTATATACATAAATATATGTATATATGTATATATTATATGTGTGTGTATATATATATATATATATGTATATATATAATATATATATATATATATATATATATATATATATATATATATATATGTATATATATATATATAAAATAAGATTTCTGAATATTCTTTCCCTGTTGAACACAACACTCTTATGGATTAATTAAGCTGTGTCAAAGATTGTAAATTTCAGTTGAAAATAAGTTTTATGTTATGTCGTTTGGATTAGCTATGGGAATCCCCTTTCACCTGTACTAGCTAATTTTTATATGGAATTTTTTGAAAGTAGAATTTTGCCTACGATTGTTAATTTTAACCTGGTTTGGTACAGGTATATAGATGATATTCTATGCCTTTGGCCTAATAATTTGGATGTGGACTTATTTCTTGGTAGGCTCAACAATTTAGTCCCATCTATTAAGTTTACAGTTGAAAAAGAAAATGATGGAAGCCTATCTTTTCTTGATCTAAAAATTTGGAGATCCTCTAATCAGTTTCAAATATGAAGTCTACCGTAAGCTACTATAATATCTCTTACGTGCATTTTATTCTGACCATCATCCTTCGATTAAATCCTCTATTTTTCTCTGCTATGTTTCTTCGAGCATTGAGAGTTGTCAGTCCTGAATTTTTAGATTCCGAGTTATGCAATATCATGAATATTGGTACTAAATTATGTTATCCTATTTCATTTTTAGATAACTGTCTTAAGAAAGCCAGAATAGGTATTATAATAATGTAATTGTAAAGGAATTTCAGCGTAAAAATATCCTTAGCCTACCTTACCATGTTAATTTTCAATACCTTCCAACTGTACTTAAAGCAATTGGCATTAATGTAATCTTTAAGTATAATAATACTGTTAAATCACGCCTAATAAAGAATAGCCCTGATAATGTTGTTGGTTGTGTGTATTCGATCGGATGTACACAATGTAACTCAGTATATATAGGCCAAACCGGTAAAACGTTAGATATTAGGGTAAAACAGCATAAATATGCTTATAGAACAGCTAATACTTCCAATGCTTTATTTAACGATATGTATAGATGTAACCATAGCATCAAGTGGGGTAGTTCTAAAGCGCTTGTTAAAAACGGAGATATAATAGAACGAAATATTCTAGAATGTGCATTTATTCATTTTAAAAGCAATTTCAATAACAGTGCGGGGACGTATAAAATTGACGATATCATGTTAAAATTTATTTTGCCTCTCATTAACCCTTGTTAAGTATGTGCTAATTGTTTTGTTTTTCCTGTACATTGTATATATTTATGGGCATCTCGCCTTTTATCTTCATTCCCTAACGAGGTGTAGCTCTGAATACACGAAAGGCCTTGGAATCGTTTTTCTTTTTCTTGTGGTTTGCAGCATATATATATATATATATATATATAT
>JAJOZX010021335.1:10000-15000 GCA_023014485.1 Bathynomus jamesi | reverse complement strand
TCTTTTTCCTTCGTGGTTTTATTCATCATAAGTATTTTTTCACGTGTTACTTTCGTGAAATAATTTTCATATATATATATATATCTGGGATGAATTTCACAATTAGACACGTGAAATGAATGAATGATGCAAATCCACAAGGAAAATGAAAAATGATTCCAAGGGCTTTCGTGTATTCAGAAGTACACCTCGTCAGGGAATGAAGGGTGGCGGTAAGATGACCAAAAATATATATAACGGACAGAAAAACAAAACGATTAACACAAGATTAACAAGAGTTAATTAGAAACAAACGGTATTTTAACAGGATATCGTCAATTTTATACATTCCCCATTTTAAAAATAATTTCAATAACAGTACGGGAATGTATAAAATTGACAATATCCTGTTAAAATACCTTTTGCCTCTAATCAACTCTTGTTAATCTTGTGTTAATCTTTTTGTTTTTCTGTCCCATTGTATATATTTTTGGTCATCTTACCTCCACCCTTCACCCTGACGAGGTGTATTTCTGAATACACGAAAGGCCTTGGAATAATTTTTCTTTTTCCTTGTGCATTTGCATCATATATATATATATATATATAGTATCACGAAAGAGTAATTTTAAAAATCTATGACTATTCCAGATTTTTCAGACGCATTAAATATTTTTTGTCGACGACTAAACCAATTTTAAAATGGCACTCAATATTATTCCAAAGATAAGACTGTCAAACATCAGCTCTGAGTTTGTCTTTGAATCTGGCTTTTCATTTTAGTTTTACAAATTACTGAATTTCACTTTTCAAAGTTTGATTTTTCTTTGAATCTAAATTTTCATTTTGTAATAAGTTTTTATATATTATTCAAATCCAAAATTAATGTTAACTAAAAATGCAAGAATATTTAACGTAAAATTTCAAATCAAATCAAAATAAAGTAAACGAACTATGTCGGAACGAGACTAATGTCCCCTCCTATATTTGTGACTTTGACCTTTGATAGAACCTGATTCTTTCTCACGACATATCGTCGTATGATGACACATGCGTGTATGAAGCTTCATCAATTTATGTTGAGTGGTTCAAACGTTATGCCGTAGATCTCCATTTGACCTTTGATCTTTACTGGTGACCTTGACCTTCGATACAAAGACCTGATTCTTGCTCGCGACACACCGTCTTGTGATGATACGTATATGAAATTTCATTAATTATGTTGAGCACCTCAAAAGTTGTGGTGCGGACACCAAAAAGCTCCATTTCACCTCTATTTGTGACACTGATTTTTGATGTTGGGATCTGATTCATGCTCATGACGCATCGTGTTGTAATGATCTATAAGTGTGTGAAGCTTCATCAATTTATGTTGAATGGTTCAAAAATTATGGCGTGTACCTCCTTTTGACATTTGACCTCTATCTGTGCAGGGATTAATGCAGGGATCTAAGTCTTGCTCAAGACACATCGTATGTGTGTGTGTGTGTGTGGGTGTGTGTGTGTGTGTGTGTGTGTGTGTGAAGTTTCATTACTTAATATTCAGCGGTTCAAAAGTTATAACCCAGACATTAAAAAATTCCATTTGATCCTTGACCTCTATTAGTGACATTGACCTTTCATTTAGGAACCTGATTCTTGCTCATGACACTTCATTTTGTGATGATCCATATGCTTTTGAAGTATGATCAATTTATGTTGAGCGATTCAAAATTAAACACGAAAGCGTGACAAATGGACGAACAGACAGACAAGTGCAATACAGTATGTGCCCTCCAAATTTATTTGGTCGGCGACACAATGAAGAGAATAATAGTTTATATTCTTATCTTGACCACCCAACAGAAGAAAAAAATTTGAATTGAAAAATCATAAGAGGCAGAAATTTTGGGAAAAAAAAAAAAAAACTGAGCACAAAATTTGCAGTAAAAATATTTTCATTTAAGTAAAAATGAGAAAGATTGGTTCATATTCTCATATAATTTACTCTTGAGCACCTCAACCTTAAAAATTGCGAATATCTATTACCTTCACTGTTAATAATAATAATAATATTGTTATTATTATTATTATTATTATTATTAATAAACCACATTGAATTATATTTCAGAAAATGCCAAATCTAAAATGGTAGGCGAAATATTAATACTTTAAAAGATAAGTTTAGGCTGAAACAGCAACGTCAAATGTAACATGTTCGTCTCAACCCCTTCGTCTGTTGGCTCACAGAAGTAACGATATTTCGCCGACATTACTGTGGACATAATGATAGTTTGAATTAGTAAATTCTTTCTCCAATAAATTCCAAGTTTATTGCTGAACATCCCTGACAGTTCCATAACTTTTCCAGAATTCATAATTTCTCTGACTTTTCCAGGTTTTCCAGTTTGGTATACACCTTTGTAATGTAGGTAATTGCTGAATACACGAAAGGCTTTGGAATAATTTTTTTTTTCCGTGTGGCTTTGCATCACCTTTATATATATATATATATATATATATATATATATATATATATATATATATTATATATTATATATACACAGGTCCAGTAAAAACTTCTCACCTCAATCCTTTCGAGAAAAAAGCATTTCTGTTCCCAAGAAAGCCAATTTGGTACATAATGTAAAACCAGTAAGTCCGCTTAAACAGCGTCTTCATACACAAAATAAGTCCTCTTCTTCGATTACCGTGAAATACAAGCCCGAAAGTGATGAATTAAATACTTGAAGCCTTTTAGGGATTATCCATTCCTACTATTTTGTCCATTAAGGTAAAAGATACTTTCTAAAAGCTTTTACTTCCAACTCCAAAAAAGAAGAAAAGAAGAAGAGAAAGCCTTAAAAAGGCTTCGTTCCTTCTTCATGTGTGATGCCTTACAATGGGCGGTCCGGAGGCAGGAAGACCGTCTTCTTGCCTGTTAATGGAAAAGGGATAAGTACCCCTGAATAAATGATTTTTTCCTCTCTCTCTCTCTCTCTCTCTCTCTCTCTCTCTCTCTCTCTCTCTCTCTCTCTCTCTCTCTCTCTCTCTCTCTCTCTCTCTCTCTCTCTCTCTCTATATATATATATATATATATATATGCATACACTTTTAAGCATAAAACACAAGAAATACCAAAACGAATTTCCCTTCATACATAATTATACAACGCAATTAGGCTTTGAAATTAAAATTATGTTAATTGAACATCAAAAGGGCTACCGTTTATACTCGTTCCGTTAATCGTTACATTAACTCGTTAACATAACCGTTAGTTACCCGTTACAACACTGTATGTGCGTGTGTGTTCCTAAAACGGGCATATTTTCATCTGATCAACATACACTGAATTAAAGACTTACTTCCGGGACGTTGGAAATAAATGAAATAAGCAGTTCAATTAACAAAGCGGTAATTAGCCTACAACAGTCAAGTTAATTTGTGATCTTTCCCCACCCACCCTACCCCTTTCACTCTTACCCCTTCCCCCCATTTGTCCCACTTCCCTTCCAACCCCCCTTTTAAATTCTAACCCTATGACAAACTACTTATTTATGGAAATTGTCCTTTGCACTGCAAGACAGACAATTAAATAGAATTAGCATTCATTTTAGACATGGCTGAACACAGCAAATTTCGTAAAAAGAGTTGTTTTTCTTTACTTCATATACAGTGTGTGTGTGTATATATATATATATATATATATATATATATATATAGAGAGAGAGAGAGAGAGAGAGAGAGAGAGAGAGAGAGAGTCACAAGGACAAGCGGAAGCCTCAAAACCTTTCGGTCCACTCAGAGAGATTCCTGTTATTAAACTGGTTAATTTTTTTTAATTATTCTAGCAGTAGTAGGAAACTGGATAGAAAAGCATAAGGCTTTCTCCCCACCCTCCACTCCCTCCCGCGGGTACGGAAAAAGGTTGAAAAAATACCTTGACCCTGGAAAAATACCCAAGAAAGAGGAGAATATATAAGGTAGCTCTACAATTACGGTGACAGAGATCGTACACTAGCTAGCACCGCTGTATAAACTAACCAATAATATATTTGTGCTGATGGCACATCAACAACCTGGTATCGTCACAAAAACCTTCAACATATGGTTTTAATTTTATGCCGAGAGAGAGAGAGAGAGAGAGAGAGAGAGAGAGAGAGAGAGAGAGAGAGAGAGATTTCACCTTTATTCTGGAATTACTGTTTCTAAACTAATTTTAGAAATTAGAATGAAACGATTCAGTAAATCTCACTTGTGTTGGATAATTTTGAGTTGTGTTTTAGTAACAGTAAACCCTCCCACGACTATACATATATAACATCAACTTTACTACTGTGATCTGGTTAGTGCCAGACGATTTTATTCAGTCTCAGAAAAGAACTCTGAGTATTAAAGCGAGTAATGAAACGAAAAATAAGAGCTAATAAAAACTTTTTTAGCGAGTGTTGTACAAAGTGTTCCTTATATTCATTCCCATTCCTTTGTATTCATTCCCATTCCTTTATATTCATTCCCATTCCTTTGTATTCATTCCCATTCCTTTATATTCATTCCATTCACATATGTCAAGATAACGATTGACAGCATACTGAAAATTTCAAATTGTAAATTGTAATTTCAAACGTCGATAGATATAACGAAGTGACTTCATAAAATAAATTGCAACTTGAATGATAGATAAAACGATAGATATAACGAGCTGACTTTATATAGTAAATTGTAATTGTAATTTGAAAGGTCCATAAACGAAGTAGTTTCATAAATTATAATTGCAATTTGAAAAGTCGATGAATATAACGAGCTCATTTCATAAAGTAAATTGCTATTTGAAAGGTGGGTAAATACAATGGTTTCTAAAATTACTTGGACCACCTACATATTTGACATGGAATGAGATTTAGAAAAGGTTTTCAAAGGATTAAGATATGCCGTTTATGGGTATGTGCCTTTTTGCGATATGTCTAGACACAGGTAGTCTCAGAGGAATGCTTGTTATCAAGAATTGATACCTTCTCTGGAATTTATAAAAAAAATAAAAA
>JAJOZX010021335.1:0-5000 GCA_023014485.1 Bathynomus jamesi | reverse complement strand
GAATGCCCGCTGCGCCTTGCACAGAAAAAAAACCGAAACACAACTTAAGGGAGTTGGGAGGGGCGGTTGTGTTACTAAAGCCTTCCCTGGTTCACCTTTAATGTGTATGCTAAATTTGGTGCAGATCACCCTTGTTGTTTAGGCGTGTATAAACGAACAAACGACATCATCATCATAATCATAATTTATTTATATATATATATATATATTATATACACACACACACACACAGGGTGCTTCATAACATGTGGGATACACTTTCAGGATGGATTCAGGACCTGAAAACAATGAAAAAAGTTTATATAAACATATGCCCGAAATAGCTTTGTTTCCGAGTTACAGTCCGTTATGTGTTCCAGCAAGAATCCGCTTACCTTTAAAGGAAGTGCTCAAAATGACCGCCTTGCGCTTGAATACACGCCTGAACAAGCCTCGTCATAGACTGCCTGACGCATTCATACATTCCAGGTATTGCTCGGATTTTCTGGCATCTTTGTTCTACACGTTGGCGAAGCATTTCAAAGTTGTCAATGGATGTCACGTAAACGATGGATTTCAGATGACCCCACAGGTAAAATCGAGTGGATTCAAGTCCGGGGAGTGAGCAGGCCACGCAATGGGTCCTCCACGGCTTATCCATTTATCAGGGAAATGGTCATCCAAGCAGCCTTTGGCTACTCGACTAAAATGAGGCGGAGCGCCGTCATGCATAAACCACATACGACGTCGGACACCAAGAGGAACTTCATCTAGTAAATAGCTTAAATCATTCCTAAAAAGTTGGAATAGGATTCTCCTGTTAATCTTCCAGGCAAAACAAAAGGACCGGTTAAGTTGTCGGCAATAAGTCCTGCCCATACATTAATACTAAATTGTTGTTGGTGCCTTGACTGGATGATGGCATGCGGATTCTCTTCGGCCCAGTGATGAGCGTTTTGAAAATTCACCACGCCATTTCTTGTGAAGGCAGCCTCATCAGAAAACAACATGGAGGATAGAAAAAGAGAATCGCGAGCACACTGTTAAAGGAACTAAGTACAAAAAAGCATCTCGTGGTGGGAACTCAGCTTCAGTAAGGCCTTGTACTCTCTGAATGTGATATGGGTAAAGCTGTTGTTCCCGTAAAATTCTCCACACAGTTGTGTATCTTACACCCTCTGCTGCTGCTATCCTTCGGGCGCTGACACCAGGATGTTTCTCCACGCGATTCAGTACCCGCTCCTCCAACTCAACAGTTCCGGCGCTGATTGGTCTACCACCATCTGAAACTCGCTTGTTAAATGATCCTATATCATCAAGACGCTCGTCTTTTCTCTGAAAGGTCTTCTTATCTGGCAGACGGCGATTCGGAAACCTTTCCGCATACAGACGTCTTGCTGCGGCCACATTACACTCAGCAAGTCCATACATGAGATGCATGTCTGCTATTTCTCTGTCTGAATAAGCCTCCATTCTCACTTCAAATACACACTATCACTGAATAGCACAAAAACTTTTAAGGATTTTTTTTCACTGGACTGCACTTATTCACGGTAAGAAGTTACGAATACGAACAGTGAAACACCGCGATGCACCTCTGACTGACTGATGGCTCTACACTCAACGATACTGAAACATCTCATAGAGTGTACGAAACATTACAATCGGCAAGGCCATACATGAAATAAGTCTCGTACACAATCACAAACATTGTCAGCAAGCAGTGTTTGTAAATAGTTTGCGGAAAGAATTGCTAGAACACAAAACGGGCTGTAACTCGGAAACAAAGCAATTTCGGGCATGTTTATATAAACTTTTTTCATTGGTTTCAGGTACTGAATCCATCCTGAAAGTGCGTCCCAAATGTTATGAAACACCCTGTATGTACACACACACACACACACACACATATATATATATATATATATATATATAGATATATATATATATATATATATATATATATATAATATATATATATATATATAATATAAACCATATTTGTACCTTTGGTATAACGAGGGTATATTCAAGTTTTTGTACAATTTCTTACAAATAATCTTAAATATATGCATCTAATTAATACAATTATTTTTTAAAAGCAAATACATAATAAGAAATTAATCTAGGAAAAAGTGCTAATTAATTGCTAAACTTTATTATTACACGTACTATTTTTTTAAGAAATTTTCCATTTTAAGTTAGTTTCTCCTCGTCTTAAAACTTATTATTCCATATTTCTTCGCTTGAGCTTTTATCGTAGAATCGCGTTATTCCAAAGTTTGGGCCTGAATTCATTCCAAGCGTCGATTACGTGTTAACAGCTGCACTTAATGGCTCCATTCTAATGAGGAAGCATTCATTATCTTCCTCTCTCTCCTTGACCCTTTCATTCAGCCCTCTGGAAAGGTCTGGAAAGGCCTGAAAAGACCAGGAAAGGCGTCCAGTTTACCCTAAAAAAAAATTACCGGGTGTAGTGTGCAGTGGGTCAGTCGAGGAGGAGGAGGAGGAGGAAGAAGAGAAGAAAATGTTAAAAAATTAGGAATAAATTGAGGAGAAACTTCGATAATGCCCGGATTGAAGAGGAAGATATTAATGCAAAAACGGGGAGGGGGGCGGGGGTTTGCTCCCACTTGGGGATAAATTTAATTTGACAAAATTTATTTAACGCAAAAAAAAAAAAGACGATTAATTTATATTACTGTAGTCCTCATAAATTATTTTCTTTCATTTATTAAAATGATCGACTTTCAGGAATAATTTTTCGAATAATACAGTAATTTGCATATATATAATTTTTTCCTTTTACTAGTATTAGTATCGGTATTAGTGTCGGTATTAGTACTAATATTGAACACTACATTATCTTCCTAGTCCCAGTAAACCAAAAAAAATAATTGTGAAGCTGTTAAAAAAATAATAATAAAAGCGTATAAATTATTGTACAGTCACGAAACTCTACGGTAAAAGAAACTATTATTTCATTTATATTAGCTTCGATGTAAATTAGTTTCACGAAACAGATAACGAATTTATGAATAGTAAAATAATGGATTAACGTAACGTACCCTTTATAAAGCTAACGTCCCATTCATAATTTTAATTTAAAATCATCTGTTCATTATAGAAAAGAGGTTAATTTTTAAATAAGCATAAATAAAGCTAAAGATATGATAGAGATAGAGAGAGAGAGAGAGAGAGAGAGAGAGAACATTAAAAAAAAGGGATAAACTGTAATTTCATAATCATAATTTTATTTCTTTTTAATGTCATGTTAAATAAGACGGCGCGAGCGATGATTTATAGAATGCGTTCCTGCATTCTAACAGTTTATAGCAAAATCCATCACAGTGCGAATAACGTATAAACGCTCTTATAAAGGCAAATGATAACATAAAACTTTTTTAACGTATTTAAATTATATAGCCAAGTTCCATTACACAACATGGAAAGATCATAAATTTTAGAAAAATCTTATAATTCATCTTAAATGCTAAGACCTAAACAAAATGCAAATATGACGAATTGGCAACAGAGGGAGAGAGTGCCTAATGGAATAGTGAAGCTTGCCGCTTTTACATGCCACGCATTTTAGGATCAGTGCCGGCTTAGGCACCTTAGCCCATCAGGCTCGTGAAAGCACTTAAAAAAAAAGGGCCATCCTCATCCTAGAGCCAAATGGAAGCAGGAAAGATTGGGACAAGGAACCACAAGAGTCCATCATCATATCTCCTCCGTCAGTAATTTATGCACGCGTATTATATATATATATATATATATATATATATTATATATATATATATATATATATATATAGAGAGAGAGAGAGAGAGAGAGAGAGAGAGAGAGAGAGAGAGAGAGGACAAAAGTAAATAGACACCACGATGTATTGTCCTAAGAAACAAATGGCAAAACTCATCAATGTAAGGCCAGAACGTGGGTCAACTTTACATAATATAAAGGAAAAGCAACATGATTCTGAATATATTGATTCAATAAATCTGTTATTATTTATTGACCTTTATTATCAAATAAGAAAAACCGACGGTCGGTACTTATTTACTCTCTCTCTCTCTCTCTCTCTCTCTCTCTCTCTCTTCTATCTATCCTCTCTCTCTCCTCTCTCTCTCTCTCTCTTCTCTCCTCTCGCTCTCTCTCTCTTCTCTTATATATATATATATATTATATTTGTATTGTACGTCAATATTCAATATTTTGTTTATTTTATCAATATTTCTGTTCCTCTTTTGAGAATTACTTCTGAGAATTTAAAACTCCACGCTCTGTACCTTTATGGACATTAAACCAATTACTAAAAATTAAAAAAATAACTTTTCTTTTGGCATTTAAAGGGGTATTATGCACAACGTACGGTATCATATACATACTCTGTCGAGTGATACAGTGATACGACCTTTTTTTTTCAAGTTCCTTTTTTTTTAGAAAAAACATGTTTTTGTTGCCAAAAAAAAATTTCGACCCTCGAGTTTTTTTTTCAAATGTTCCTCTAAAGTAGTTTTATTTAAAATATAAACCTAAAAGTGGTCAAATAATTTTGAAAACGTTTTGACGTACCTTAGGATCATATTAACTCTTAATGGTGAATATACAGGGTGTCCAAGAAATAATGGTGCAAATTCGATAAATGGTATAATCGGTCATTTTTCTTATTAATCAACACGTGCACAATATACAGGGTGTTTCAGATCGACCCTAGAAATATGGAAATTGGCGGAAATTTGTTCTTAGTTACGGAATTACTATGACAAACTTCAAATACCAAAATTCCGCCAATTTCCATATTTCTAGGGTCGGCCTGAAACACCCTGTAGATATGGTTGTTTACATTTCCAAACTGCTTAACTTTAAAAATCTTTCACAAGACGACCATCACTTGTTACAATGTGTATTCGACGCTCGAACTACAGATACGTTTACAGGGTGTCTGAAAAGTGGTTATCAATTGAGAAATATGTAAATGAATGTCGTAACCGGATGAAAAATACATATATTTAAGGAAT
>JAJOZX010021334.1:7500-21956 GCA_023014485.1 Bathynomus jamesi | reverse complement strand
TAATATATATATAATATTTATTTATTATATATATATATATTAAGTTATATATATATAAATATATTTATCATATATATATATATATATAATATATATATATATATATATATATTACACAATTACAAACACAGTTAGGTAGACCAGCTATGAGTGGATCCTAGGGTCTTTGTTGGTCTGAAACATTATATTATATTATATATATTATATATATTATAATATATATATATATCTAATATATAATATATATATATATATATATATAATATATATATACAAAAAGGAAAACAAAAACGGGCGCCGCTATTGGGCCCTTAAGGACGGGAAATAATGAACTAACCGACGATCCAAAAGAAATATCTGATACATTGAGAACTCAATATGAATCAGTTTTCAGTACCCAAAAAGTGACAAAGCGATACCTGACATAAATGCATTGTTTGAAGAGGAATTGCAAGGAGAGTATATAACAGACTTGAGTTTACACCAGAAGATGTAGCGAGCTATAGGACAAATGAAACTACATTCAGCTGCAGGTCCGGACAATTGGAACGCATTATTGATTAAAAACTGTAAAAATGAAATAGCTACACCTTTATACTGGATATGGAGAAGATCCCTAGACACTGGGGAAATACCGAGCATCTTGAAAGAGCAAACATTGTCCCTATATAAAAAGAGGGGACAGATCTCAAGCAAAAAACTATAGACCAGTGTCATTGACGTCCCACCTCACCAAAGTATTTGAAAGAATAGTTAGAGAGAAAATTTATGATTTCCTGGAGACACGGGAAAGATCAACGAAAATCAGCATGGATTCCGATCAGGTAGATCATGCCTATCACAACTAATAGAGCACTACAACAATATCCTAGATGCATTGGAAGGCAATGACAACTACGATGTTATATACACAGATTTTGCTAAAGCTTTCGATAAATGTGACCATGGTATAATAGCACATAAAATTAAAGACATGGGAATAACAGGCAAAGTGGGAAAATGGATCACAACTTCCTTAGTGATCGTCTGCAGGTCGTCAAAATTCAAGGTATATCATCATCAGAATCGGAAGTACGCAGCTCAGTACCACAAGGGACAGTAATGGCCCCAATCCTATTCATTATCATGCTAACAGACATAGACAGCGGAGTAAACAGCAATAGTATAGTAACATCCTTTGCAGACGATACAAAGATCAGCAGAAAAATCAGCGATGTACATGACGTGGAGGCCTTGCAGAGGGACACGAACAAAATATACAAATGGTCAGAAGACAACAACATGACATTCAACGCCGAGAAATTTCAGCTCTTGAGATATGGTAGTGTTACCGTGACCAGGATTCCACAACCGAATATATATATGTCCCCTTTACAGCGCGAGGCCGTCCAGCCAGGAACAGTAAAACATTAGATTACAAAACTATATATTAATATATACAAAGTAAATCAGGCTGCATAAACAAGTTATCATTACCCTAACAAACTTAACTTAAACTTAACCTAAATTTAACAACCTAAACCCGAACTTAACTTAACCTAAACTTAAACCTACAATATTAAATACTTAAATCACTGGCACTTATAAAATAATGGGGTTTATTCAGGGCGCTTACAAGCAGTTATGAGATCTGGCTCCCAACTCCGTCTCCTCTTTTGCAGAGGACAATTCTTAGGTTACTGTTGTTACAGTATGCTGTCTCCAAACCAAATCTAATACAAACAATTCCTTTACAGGGAAACCTTCGATGATGTTTCTTATTTTAAATTTTACACGGTTTAATCACCACAATTTCCAGTTCAAGACCAGCTGTCCGCTTCCAAGCAACCAAAATTCAAAAGTCCAAGCACGCACGAAATTAGCCACGTATCACATACCATACAACCAACCACCCAACGGATCATCCAGAAATCACAACATGCACCCTGTTACACTTCCCCACCCTAAGAATGAAATAAAATTTCATTCTAACCATACATTCTGTAGCACACACACACGAGACAGACAGACTGGTTTCCCTAGTAAAATATTGCAAGTCACTTAAATACAAAAAGGGAAAAAAAATAATACAGAATACCCAATTATATACATATTTACAAGTAAGCACTCTCCCTATGCCCTAATTAATGAGATCGAGTAGTAAATACCGATACAAATAAGCTACCCCAAACCCGCAGTATATACAGTTATAATGACAAATATAAAATAAATTCAATTGTTGAACAAAAACGAACCCAAACATTTTCAGAAAAAAACTTTTCTATACACTTTTAGCCATTCACATTTTTTTAAATTAATAAAACTTGGGATAACAGAAAAAATCAGCGAAGCAGTTACATGCAGCCAGCCGTTTCTTTGCCATGCATCTGCTCTTCATTTTCATACGATGAAAACACGGAATTGTGTCCTTGAACATTCATTACCGCTGATCCTGTTCACCAAGCAATCCATCCAGAAATGGCGCAACCGTGCAAGCTGGCAAGTAAAGTAGTTCTGCATGAACATTCACTGGCATTGATCCTGTACACCAGCAGTTCATCCAGAAACGGCGCAACCATCTAAGCTGGTAATTAGTTCTGCATGAACATTCACTGACATCGATCCTGTACACCAGCAGTTCATCCAGAAATGGCGTAGGCGTGCAGGTGGTAGTTAATTCTCTCTGGGTCCGTTAATTAATTCATAATTTTCTCTCTGGATACCCCCCTTTATGACGTTTCAAACATATATAACCGTGCCAGTGCCCTAATTTCAATGAAAAAAACATACCTATTCCTTATTATATTCTTAGTCATTAGCTATTTTAAGGTTCTAAAAAGAAACAGCCGTACATTAATTTACGAGTAATTACTGCCAATACTAAGAATACCCTATAAAACAAATAGTTAATGCTATTTTCTCCATAAATTACAAATTCTTATTGTCTATGACATTCAAATTTAGATACAGGAGTATTTTTTTTTATATACAAGTTTATACACAAGTTTTTAATTAGAGTAAAAAATAATCCAAATATAATTTCGATAATATCAAAGAAATGCTACAAAACTTAGACATTTCTATTATGTCTAACCTTATACTCAATTGTATGGACTTGCACATTTGAAATTTCCGGCACAGTACCCTTAGAACGAGTTCTAGGGCCTGATTTCGGCTCGAGCTTTTCACTACACACTGCACTTTCAGTCTGTTCACTTTGTTCTAACACACTTGATCTTTTCTAATTCATGACCCACATTCTCGCTAACTCCTCTCTCTGTCTGACTCACATTGATGCTCATTCGACTGGCAGTACACGCATAACCTTCAATTTCCTCAAAGCGTATTTTCCCACTAATGGACAATCTATTTATTGGAACCACACAACTAACCCTCCTAATATTCAAACATTTATCCTGCCTCTGCACGCACTCATCACCCAAATCATCTCCCTCAAACACCGAATCCTCTAACTCGTACATATCCACCTCATTGCTACCAAACTGTTCGCCATTAAAACTATTCATAGAGGAATGCCTTACCCTCCTTTCAGACTCGCATTTTTCATTCATGATGGTCCCTTGCCACAAATGAGAGCTACTCGCAATAACCGAATTATCCCATGTCATTTCTTTAACATCCTCATCCTCTACTGGATCTTTCTCGCACCCATTCACTTCCTTACAAGCTTCATGTAAAACTATTTCGGTTTGTACAGCCGCATCGATCAGCTCAGCTCGTCTCACATTACAGAAACATTCTATGGTGTCTTCCGTTTGAACCGACACATCCCTTTTCCACTTCAGCACACGATTCAGCCATGTCATACTCCTTTCAAAACCTTTCTTGCAACTTGTGTTACCCAACAATCTTCTCTTATACCTTCTTTTATTAACTTTATTTACTCGAGTCTCGCTTTCAAACGACTCTTCCCAGTTGCATCTACGTGTAATCCTCACAAAGCGAGAATTTTCATTGTCCTTCAATTCCAGTCGTGACTCCTCTAATCTTGCTCTCTCCACATTGATACTCTCCACATTACTAACGGGTTCCACCAACCATCTTTCTATCACTCCCTCATATTCATCTACACAATTTCCCAACTCCTTTATCATACGTTGTCGCTCGAAGTACTCTTCCAAATACTTTGGCGGTTCCCCGAACAGTTTCAGGTGCGTATGATGCACCCTCAAACATTCACTTTCATTTTCTACAACATACGAAACTCCCCCTTCCATAACTTTTTTAACCGAGTATGGACCCACATACCTCTCACTCATTTTCATTTTCAAAGTTCTATCTGTAGTAATTAACTTCCTAAGAACCTTCACGCCTATTCCATAGGGGATGAAGTTAGGGTGACCTTCACGCCAAGTCAATTGTTCATCAAAGGGAATAGGTAACAGCTCGCCTCGTCCCAGGGTGCCCTCTGCTAATTTCTGTGCAGGTGGCTTACCAGTCTGCGAATGTACAGTCTGATTATAAAGCATTACCGCCTTTGTTAACCCCTCATCCCATTTACCACTCGTCCCACACAAATTTCTCAAAAACTCAGTTATAGTCCTATTCACCCGCTCAACTGCTCCATTACATGCAGGTTTATAGGGACTAGAGCATACATGCTGTATTCCGTACTTGCTCAACATATCTCCAAACATACTTGACCGAAATTCAGGGCCATTATCACTCAAGACTCGCACCGGTACCTTCAACATTGAATTCAACATTCGTTCAAAAGAATCAGACACCGACTGAGCACCCTTATTCCGAATTGGTTGCACATGTACGAACTTGCTAAAATGGTCCACACAAACCAAACAGCCAATATACCCACTAAACGTCTTCGGCAATGCAACCACATCTACAGCCACAAGTTCATATGACCTTCGTGTTATCACTTTTAAAGTTGGAGGAAACGTCACCATATGTCCCACTTTCATCTTCTGGCATTGCTCACATGTCCTACATACATCCCGAACTACCATACTTAACCTCGGATGCCATATATACCTGCCCACTAAATCACACAATTTGTCTCTTCCAACATGCGCGAGAGACACATGAAAAGTCACAACTATATGTACTAGCAATTGAAAATCCACTACTGCAGCCCACATTTTCTTTTTCTCATCCCACCTCACCAAGACATTTTGAATTACACTCAGATGTGGTCTATGGGGCGCATACTCTCTAAATTTTTTATTATTACAGTCCATTTCTTCTCCACTCAGAACCCTTTTTCGAATTTCATTTAAAACTTTTACCCTACTTTGCAAATTATCAACTTCATTCAAAGGTAAAAATTCTCCCATAACCAACGCAGTGTTTCCTTCTCATTATATTCCAAATGAACACTCCAGATGTTAATTGCCGATTCATTTCCATAACTTACTGTAACGTTTCTGAAATCTAATACTGTATCAGCCCTCTCCAAGTAGTTGATACCCAGTAAAAAACATACTGGTATAATAGTATCCTTCACAATCGCAAAAGGAAACTCATACTCGCCACACGCATTCTTAACTTTAAGTTTCACCAGTCTTGATACATTGAATTTCGCACCAAGCCCTTGTAAACTGGCACACACTTCTTCAAATTTTCCTTCTACCCCTTTATCACACAAATGCTTAATCACACTCTCTCTCACTAAACATACTACAGCTCCCATGTCCAGAAACGCACAAAACTTATATCTACCTACAGTGATCCATGACCATGCTACTGGACCACCTTCATGGCCACAAGATTCCAATTCTCTCTCTCGCTCATGTCCAGCTTCTTTCATAAATAAATTTAATGGCATTAAATCTTCCTTCAATTCTCCTCTCTCCATATCCTTTTTACTCATTTCTACTTCCTTCTGATCTACATGCCCTACCATTTCTACATCTTTCCTAAACTCGCTCATCTTCTTTACAGGATTAAAGTGAATTCCTCCCAAACTCTGCAAATGGACTTCTTTCAACCCTTCCTCTCCTTTAACACGAAATCCAATATACGTAACTGAACATTCAGGTATAAAATGCACCCAAATCTTAACTCTAAACATATCACTGACCATAAGTAAAACTTTTATGTCTGGCATTACTCTGACATCTTTCATGTGTTTCAATTCTTTCAAACTCCTACCACCCTTATTCAACTTGTACAATTTAGCATGCTTCAGCAGCTCATCCACCACTTTTTCTCTAAATTCTTGCAAACTCTCAGGCACTCCCTCAATCTGTTGCTCGTTCAAAACTATCTTCAAACTTTCAAACATAGACTGCGTTCCACCGGCCACTTCCTTAATTACTTCTAAACCTTCTGGCAGCTCATTCCTCAATTCAACCTCACACCATTCATCTCTAGTCCAATGATTCTGCTGTCGAGACATCGCATCAGCACATACATTACTCTTACCTTCAATATATCGCACTTCAAAAGTATATTCGCTCAAATCATCCATCGTACGTGCAAGCCTGCTGTCAATCATTTTCATACTAGTCAAATAAATCAACGGCCTATGATCAGTATACAATATAAATTTGCGCCGAAGTAAGAATGGTCTAAAGAATTTTGCTGCCCACCTCATCGCCGCCAATTCACGTTCTATGACTGAGTAGCTTCGCTCCGCTCTATTAAATGTAGTAGATGCATACGAGATAACTCTGTCTGTACCCTCCTGCTTTTGAACCAAGCACGCACCCGCACCGACACTTGACGCATCCACGAATAACTCCAACATATCAGCATTCTCAGAATAGTCTGGAAACGTTAACATAATATCCTCATACATAGCCTTTTTTAACACCTCAAACGCATTCACACGCTCTTCTGTCCAAACTACTTTATCTTTCCTTTTACCTGCAGTTAACCGAGACAGAGGTTCTGCTATTTCGGAACAATGGGGTATAAATTTTCGTTGAAAATTTACTAATCCTAAAAATTCTCTCACCCCTCCCACATCAAGTGGTCTTCCAAAATTAATCACCTGCTGTACATACTCAGGCTTTTTACTCAGTCCTTTACTACTCACGATATGACCTAAAAAGGGCACTTCCTCACTCATCCACTTACATTTAACAGGCTTTATTTTCATACCAGCATCCGACAACCTTTGCAAACCAGCTCTAGTAACTTTATATGCTCATCAACACTTCGCTCCATTATCAATACGTCATCAAGGTACACAATAACTTTCGTCCATGTAAAACCATCTAACACTCTTTGCATTTCCCTTTGAAAGGCTGAAGGCGCTGTTTTCAACCCAAATGAAACCGACTTGAACCGGTACTGCCCATGCTCAGTTATAAATGCAGTGAAATCCCGACTGCTTTCCTCCAATGGCATCTGATAATATCCACGCACGAGATCTAAAGATGTAAAATATTTCATACCATGCATGCTAAAGACCAAATCTTGCAAATTAGGCATAGGAAATTTATCATCTTTCGTTACCGCATTCACTCTCCTATAACACTAGGCAACAAATTTCAACTTTTTTTTTGTTACAGACACGTGAACTACTGATTCCTACTAAAGCGCTGATGCTGATTTCAGATCTGATATCAAAATTTCTCTATCACGTCCAGATTTTGTGTAACCGAAAACCCCTATTTTTCATTTTTTTTCTCACCCGCTTCTATTACGAAAGCCGTCTAAGCTACTTTTCCGTGCCACGTTTTATGTTAAGCATACTTAAATAATTAGTGAACAGGGATGTCTTTCCTCCTTTATTCTGGCTTAAGACAGACAGCGGAATTCCGCTGGCGGAGTTACCACCCCTGCGCCCAACCATCCACCCAAAGCGCGTTAGTATTTTGTTGTTACTACTGAAAGGCAAATTCCTGTTCTTAAGTGAAACTTTGGTGTGTCCTCTTCCTTTGTCGCTTGTAGGATGACGAGCTCTCCTTCTGCAGGAACCAACAATAATCTCCCATCATATTTGGGTTGAAATTACCTTGGTATCTGTTTTCCATAACTGAGATCTGTTGGTGGAAGCGCTCACCATGCTCGTCACTTACAGCCCCAAGGTTGGCCGGGAAGAAGTCAAGATGAGAATGTAAAAAATGAATTTTCAAAGACATTCTGCATCCCATTATTTCATAAGATTTAAGCATGTTTTCTACGAGTTTACGGTGGTTTTCAGCTTTGTGGTTTCCAAGAAAATTTTTGACAACTTCAACGAAAGATGTCCATGCTCCTAGTTCATTCTCATTTAGGTTAGATGGAAACGATGAGTCGTGGATGACACTGCGGATCTGTGGTCCAGTGAAAACTCCAGCTTCTAGCTTAGCATCTGTCAATATTCCTTTGAATTTATCCTTTAAATATTGGAAACCACTACCTTGATGATCCATACCCTTCACGAAATTTTTCATAAGGCCAAGTTTAATGTGAAGTGGTGGAAGATGTACTTTCTGAGGGTCAATAAGTGCTGGGTGTTTCACATTGTATTTACCAACAACATGTTCAGTTCTAGATGGCCAATCATGTTTTTTGTAGTGGTTCTTGTCATCTCTGCTGTTCCATAGACACAAAAAGCACATATGCTTTGTGTAGCCCAACTGTAACCCAAGAAGTAATGATACAACTTTAAGGTCGCCACAAATATTCCATGTGTGGTCCTTATATTTGATGAGTCTTAGCAGCAGTTTCATCGATTCATAAGTCTCATTAAGGCCAGTGGCATGTGCTACAGGTATTGAAGGTTTTTCATTGCCGTTGTGCAGTAATACAGCTTTAAGGCTAGCTTTACTAGAGTCAATGAACAGTCTCCATTCTTTTGGATCATAGCGACAGCCAATCCCTTGCATCAGACCACTGATATCGTGGCAGAAACAAACGTTTTCTTCCTGTAAGTAAAATGATGAAAACTGCAAATGGCGATGGCGGAAATGGGAAACTTTGGTGTTTGGTTGGAGAAGATTAAATTCTTGAAGTCTTGAACCAAGCAACTCTGCCTTTTCTTTTGGTAATTCCAAATCGCGCACTAAGTCATTTAACTCCGCTTGACTTAACAAATGTGGGGAAATATTTGCATCTGGAACATATATGCCATCTTTCCCTGTTTCTATATCACTAGCAGAATCTTCAGATGAACTGCTGTCTGTTATCGTTGCTGGTGGAACTGGTGGTGGATTTGTTTCATCATGTGGTACTGGTTTCATTGCTGATTCGCAGTTTGGGTACGTGATCTTTGATTTGTTTTTCTTTGTGAAACCAGCAATCTTTGTCAAACAAAAATAACAATCATTGAAGTGATTTTTCGGCTCACGCCAAACCATGGGGACTGAGAACGGCATAGCTTTTCTTTTACCATTCATCCAAGCTATTAACATTGCATTGCACTGTGCACAGCAAATATGTGGTGCCCAGTCCCTCTGTTGGTCTCCTAACTTACAGTCAAAATAACACTTGTAGGCAAGTTTAATCTTTGTTGTTATGTTTCTACGTTGTGGCTTAGGTGTATATTGTCCACAGACAAAGCAGAAGTTGTCTGGGTGATTTACACAAGCACGTCTATTTGATGCCATTTTGAATTACCATACAATATCTGAAAAAACGTAGAAAGTAATTATTACGATGTGCAAAATAAAAAGAAATACACACCGTAGTACAAAACAAATGCTATAAAAACACACAAGTCACCACAACCTGTCACTTGCTCATCAGCAGAGAGCTTCAACAACCGTTCTGCTTGACTGTCACGTAGCGACTGACCGTTGGGCCGTTGCCCGTTACTATGCTCTTGACTCAGTGTTGCCAACTCGGGATAAATTTTATTTATCAAAATTGTTCGAATTTGTATATAGTTGGCAAAAAAAATTGCTTTAACCTTGAAAAGCAAGTTTCATATTACTGGCATTAAGCCGATTAAAACCAAAATCTGGACGTGGTAGAAAATTTTACTAAAAGTGATTTGCATTTTACACAAAATCTAGACGTGATAGAAAAAATCTAATTATAGATTTGAAATCAGCATACCGAAATTAGCTAGGAGCACCTATTTGGTCTTCTGTAACAAAATCTTTGTTGCCTAGTGTAATCAATACACAATCTAATCGACCCATCCTTCTTTCGCACAGGCACCACAGGTGAACTCCATGCAGACTTATTAGGCTCATTAGGCTCAATTATATCAAGCATACATAATTCTTTACACTGGCGTTCTATCTCCAAACTAGTTTCCCGATCAAATCTTCTAGGACGTTGACATAATGGCGTATAATCGTACAACTCTATCTTATGTGAAGTCAAAGCAGCACGTCTTACAACCTTGTTCTTCCATATTACTCGCTCCAACTTTTCACGCTCATCTTTACTCAATCCCTCCGGCAATAGCACCTGTTTCATCATTTCCTCTTTACGCCAGTCACTCGCCTCATTTTCACCAGACTACATTATGCACCAAAGTCCCTATATGTACGTTAGTCTCATCATTCTCAACCACCACAACTTCATCCTCATATACCATTGAACATGCAAATTCTAGTCTCATTCCCTCCTTCAGTTTTACTTCTTTCGAGGAATTACACTGAACTAATACTTTATTTTCCGCACTATCCCAGTCAATTAACCCAGGCCACAATTCAATTTTCACCTTTACTCTGGATCTACAACTTCATCTAAAACCAAGACATTTTCTTCATTCCTTACACAGGA
This sequence comes from Bathynomus jamesi, assembly GCA_023014485.1. Lineage (NCBI taxonomy): Eukaryota > Metazoa > Arthropoda > Malacostraca > Isopoda > Cirolanidae > Bathynomus > Bathynomus jamesi. The sequence continues at coordinate 11,330 of JAJOZX010021334.1, read as the reverse complement.
CACGCATTTCCTCCTAGCTTAACGATATCGCACGATACCCTAACTTTAACCAAATTCAATTTTCTTATCTAACACTACACTCTCTGCAACGTACACTGGTATCTTTGTTACTACCCTAACGCATCTATTCTGTTCATTATTGAAATACAACTCGTCTGTTTCCCCACTGGGACCAGTACGTTTTATACATCTCTTCCTCGCATAAATTATTAAACCCTTACTAAAAAAAGTTTTTACCCAGGACGATCTCATATGGAGAGTTATTTACCACATAAAAATCACACATACCGAAATCAATACCATGAATTACCACCTGCGCAGTCAACATACCCTCCCAACCAACCGATCTCCTTCTCCAATACCTTTCAACCTAATGTGCACATGTCATCAATCTCAAAGTTAGACATACGAGAAACAACATCCCTGCTAATGAGACAAAACTGCGCACCTGAATCCAACATCGCTTCAGTTTCCGTACAATTCAGTTCCACTGGTACCTTCCACAGTTTTCCACTCTTCAAACCTACGCATTCATTAGCCAAGTACACAATCGTATTTTCCACCATTCGCTCCCGTCTTTTTTCACGCTGCGGTAATGGACTACGTTGCTCACACTGAACATCCGCGGTCCATTCACTGGCATTTGGGTGAAGGTCAGAATTATAACTTCGTTCCCATTCTAACATTTCCGTGCGGGGAACGTCACACGACCCGTACATTTCACCCACACGTTCATTATTCACTCGCTCCGGTCGTGTTCCCTCCGGACCGGAGCTTCCTAATTTAAATTTCCTGCTTGTGCTCCACTCATTATTCGCTCCCATCTGTCCAGGCTCACCAATAGTCTCTCTACCCTTACCAATCTGATTTCTTTGTCTTACCTGAGCAATCACCGGACAACTAATCGCACGATGCCCTGGATCATTACACCCATAACATAAGACCACTCTTTCAGCTCCACTCTCACCCGTAGCACTCGTTACGTCACGCTTTTTATCACACATACTAGCTCTGTGTCCCTGGCTACCACACAACAAACACAAACCTTTCATTTTCCAGCAGTCTTTCATAACATGTCCACTTTTCTTACAATACTTGCACTGCAAATCCCTCTTAGCTTGCACATTCTTAGCAGCAGATGGTTGGCCTTTAAGCCACCTGCGGTTGTCCGAACTGGTAATCCCTTGTTGGAGTCTATCCTGTTGCAATACACGGCTATACGAGGTGAAGCGCCAGCTTGTCCTTCCTGTGCGAACGCCATACCGGTAACTGGAGTACCTCTTCCTGCTTCCTGTACATCTATCCCCTATAGCATCATCGTCTAATGCCCATGAAACTATATCTCTCCATCTTAGCTTTTTACCTTCTACATCTCGACCCATTTGCGCTCTAAATCTCCTTGCCGTCTCTGGAGGGATCGTAGCCATGAATTGTTCTTTCAAGGCCTGTTTATCTCTCTCCCCCTCAGGCACTGCTGCTTCATACAGTGTTTGGAGCCGGAGCGCATATTCACCCAGCTTTTCATTCTCTCTCATACTTGCTGTCCAAAATTCACGTTGAGTTACAACTTTATTATCCTGTCGTTCTTCACTACACCAACTTTTAATTCTAGACACAACTGTTTCGTATTTAACACCCGGCTTATATACACTAAAATACACGTCTCGCACGGCCATCCAAGAAATTTCTAAGTTCCTGCCCATCTATTCTTATCACTTCCAAACTGCTCACTTGCATACCTCTCAAAGTCTTCCAGAAAGTCTTCTACCTTTTGCACACGATCCAAACCATAAGCCAAGGCTTCGAAGCCTTAATACGCTCACGTTATACTTAGTTTTCTTCATTAATAGTTTCTCACTCAATTGCTATCAACACCATCCACCCTGCATCGGCTGCACAAACACCCTTATCTCTCATGGCATAAAAATCTTCAAATAACTCATTCTCAAATCATTCGAAAAATCTGAACTAGAACTTCCATCCACTGTGTACTTCTATACTTAACACCTTTATCACTTCTTCCAAACTTACTTTCACAATCACGCTTAACCTTATTTCTCAGTCTCCTTTTCCTTTTACTTTGCACCTCTTTCCATTCACCAGGACTTTCGCAATCATACTCAGATTTATCGCTTTCAGAGTAATAAGCAACCTTCTTCTCCAAACGCCTTGGCAAGTGCACCCGTCCCACTTCAACCAATTTCTTACTCACATACCCTTCCTCCATTTTACGCATACGCTCAAATAAAGCTTTCAGTTTCACATCTTTACCTTCAGTTCCTTCTTCATTCAGCAATTCTTGTACAGAACTCTCTATTGCAGTCATCGCACCATCAAATTCATTTAAACCGTCACTTGCTTTCAAAACTAGAAAATCAAATTATGAAAAATTAAAAGAAAAGTACATACAATGAAACCAAAACCGAAAGGTATAACAAATTGAGTAAATGGGAAAAAAAAATCTTAGCTGGGGATGCCAACTGTTACCGTGACCAGGATTCTACAACCGAATATACTGTATATATGTCCCCTTTACAGCGCGAGGCCGTCCCAGCCAGGAACAGTAAAACATTAGATTACAAAACTATATATTAATATATACAAAGTAAATCAGGCTGCATAAACAAGTTATCATTACCCTAACAAACTTAACTTAAACTTAACCTAAATTTAACAACCTAAACCCGAACTTAACTTAACCTAAACTTAAACCTACAATATTAAATACGTAAATCACTGGCACTTATAAAATAATGGGGTTTATTCAGGGCGCTTACAAGCAGTTATGAGATCTGGCTCCCAACTCCGTCTCTTTTGCAGAGGACAATTCTTAGGTTACTGTTGTTACAGTATGCTGTCTCCAAACCAAATCTAATACAAACAATTCCTTTACAGGGAAACCTTCGATGTTCTTATTTTAAATTTTACACGGTTTAATCACCACAATTTCCAGTTCAAGACCAGCTGTCCGCTTCCAAGCAACCAAAATTCAAAAGTCCAAGCACGCACGAAATTTAGCCACGTATCACATACCATACAACCAACCACCCAACGGATCATCCAGAAATCACAACATGCACCCTGTTACAGTAGAAAAGAAGAACTTAAACAGACTGCATATTATGCTCCAGATAGACAGGAAATTCAAAGAAGCATGAAAGCGATTGATCTCGGGATAATAATGACAGATGATGCGAAATTCGAAACACAAAATCAGATAGCGATAAATAAAGCAAAAAGAGTCGCCGGACAGGTTCTAACAACGTTCAAGAGAAGGGACAGGATAGTAATGATTCCCCTGCTAAAAACACTGATTATACCAAAACTTGAATACTGCTTAGTTTTGACGTCCCCATATAAAAAGGAAGAAACTAATAAACTAGAAGAAACGCAAAGGCATTTCACAGCCAAGATTGATGGCTGCAAAGAACTCAACTACTGGGAAAGACTACGTAAACTAAATCTGTACTCACTGGAAAGAAGAAGAGACAGGTACATCATAATCTACATATGGAAAATGATCAAAAAACGGGTACCAAACCTAAAACTAAACCCAATTACCATTCAAACAACACTGGAAAATAGGAAAGGCAGAATGTGTAGTGTTCCCAAATTATAGGCACGACAATGGACCTCCTCAACCCTGAAGGAAAATAGCTTGGTTGTCAGGGGGCCAAGACTTTTCAACCAGCTTCCAAAGGACCTCAGAAACGTAACGGGGTTCAAAGTTGAAGTCTTCAAGAAAATACTGGATGCCTGGCTCAGGACAGTACCAGATGAGCCGGGCGTGCCTGGCTATGTACGGTGGAGAGCGCTAGAAAGCAACTCGC
>JAJOZX010021334.1:0-2500 GCA_023014485.1 Bathynomus jamesi | reverse complement strand
TTGGGAAACGTAATTGCGGAACTCCACGCAAAAACTAATGTGGGAATCGTTCGAAACGGTATTTAGGACTATAAATGAGGATGTGTACCGTACAAAAATTAAGCGTGCGAAAGTAAACAACAAGCCCATGTGGTTTACTTCAGAGTAGGAGACATTATAAAGAGTAGAGATAAGGCTTATAAGCTATATAAGTGCGATAAAGATAATCTGTTGTTACGAAACAACTACATATCGCTAAGGAGTTGAAGCGAAAAGTGTAATAAAAATGTCCAAGCGCGAATTTGAAATCTCCATAGCTCATGACGGTAAGAAAACCCCAAGCGATTCTTTCATACGTCAATAATAGAAATCCAGTAAAAAGTTGTCTTGGGCCTTTGAAAATGTAAACGGAGATCTAGTTTCTGAAAACAAGGAAATGGCTACCTTGCTAAACGAATTTTTTACGTCAGTTTTTTTATAGAAGATCTAACGAATACCTACGGTCATAGACATAATACCTTTTGATAACAGGTAATATTTTGGATAATATCGTGTTTAGTGAAGGGAGGTAATGCGCTATATTGATAAAATGAAACGCGTAAATCACCGGGGCCGGATTCCATATATCCCATACAACTAAAAGAATTAAAAGATAGCATTGTTTTGCCGCTAACAAAGATTTTTATGTGTCTATTTCTGAGGGGTGCGTACCAGATAATTTCAAATTAGCAAACGTACACCCTATCTTTAAGAAAGGCGATAAACGTGTGGCAGGAAATTATAGACCAATCAGTTTAACGTCTGTGTAGGTAATACTCTGGAATCAATAATTAGGGATCGTATAGTCGAAAACTTAGAATTCCATAAACTAGTTAGAAATACGAGCACGGTTTAGGTGAAACAAATCCGTAACTAATCTTGAATTTTTCCAAAGCGTGGTTCACGTTTACGATAGAATTGGGCGGTTGATGTAGTGTATTTAGATTTTCAAAAAGCGTTTGACACCGTGCCGCAAAAAGACTCATTGAAAAAACTAAGACTCAGGGAATCAGGGGTGTAGTAATAATTGGCTAGAAGAGTGGTTGCGAGGTAGGAAACAGAGGTGTGGTCGTGATGGAGTGAATGAGTCGTGTTGGGCTAATGTAGCGAGTGGCGTTCCTCAGGGTTTGTATTGGGCCCCTTGCTTTCTTAGATATATTAACGATTAGATGTCGGCCTAGTCAGCACAGTTTCAAAGTTTGCGGATGACACGAAGCTGGGTGGGTAGGGCGAATAAGACGAAGATAGAGGGTAATATCAGGAAGATCTGAATAAAATCGTTGATTGGTCAGTCACATGGCAATGAGATTTAACGTTGATAAGTGCAAAATTTTGCATATAGGTTCGCGTAACGGTAATTTTGCGTATAGTATGTCAGGGAAAGATTTAACAAGCGTAGAGCAGGAAAAAGATTTAGGAGTTATAGTCACTGGTGATTTAAAAGTAGCGAAACACAAGTACAGCAGCGGTCAATAAGCGAACAAGTGTTAGTTTTATACCTCGAAATTTTGAGTACAAATCGCGCGATATTATAGTTCTTTTATAAATCATTAGTTAGACCCCATTTGGAGTACGCGACCCATTTTGGAATCCGTATGCGCCAAAGATATAGACAAAATCGAAAGAGTTCGACGAGCCTAAGGATTCCGTCACTTAGGTCAAATTCGTACGAGGGATAGGCTTAAGGAGTTAAAATTGACAACAATCGGACTAGGAGGCTAAACATTGATTCAATCCCAGTTTTTTCAAAATTATGAATGGGTTCGATAACGTAGATAGAGATAGCTTTTCGAAATATCTCATATAAGAGGACTAGAAATAACGGGTGTAAGTTGACAAGTAGGTTCGAGACAGCAGTTGCCAAAACTTTTTTACGCATAGAAATAGTAAATAGACTGGAATAGTTTTGCCGTAGAAGTAATTAGTACCCTTCTATAAACATGTTTAAAAATCGATTAGACGCATATGTTGATAGATTGGGTATAGTTTAAGTAGTAAAGTAGCGTTGTGTGGTGATCGATTCAACAGCTCAACACAAGTGTTGTGGGATATAGAGGGCAGCATCTTGTGTTGGGATACTCTCTGTCCTTACACACTCCATTTAAAGAGATTCCTCTGCCGAGCGGTGCCCCACGCCCATAGTACTGTGAGATATCGAAAAACTCATGATCTTCACTGCCCCAACACCTTGAAATGGGAGACCAAAATGGGTGCACACACATCTCATTACTGTACAGTTTTACAGTCACACCTACACTTTTTCCTTCTAAGTATATATATTGTAATGTATATGTAAATTTGACTTGGTCCGCAATCGATATGCATCGGACTTATTTTCGTTGGCAAGGTACTAGTATTGATGGATACCGTAATGAAATTGACTGGATTCTTTGGATCTGATATATTGCATGTTGGTTATAAATAGATATAGAGTGTAACATATTGTGGATAGTAGTCTATTATGCTTGATCCTCTGGATCCA
>JAJOZX010021333.1:2500-15226 GCA_023014485.1 Bathynomus jamesi | reverse complement strand
TGCGGTACTACCAAACTACCAAACCGGTACCAAACCGGTACGCGGAAATTTGAATGCGGTAGCGGTACTGCGGTACTTTCAGCGATCCTTTGCGGTACTGCGTTATGCGGTCCCGGTTTGGTAGTTTGGTAGTACCGCAGTACCGCAGTACCGCAAAAATATGCCGCAAGTGCCCAGCTCTGTGCGGGAGGTGCCCCCTGGCATTGGTTTCTGCGAGTATGTAGAAGAATTACGGCATTTGGAAGAGTGAGGCCCATGGTGTAATGGTATCGCATCTGACCGGCAATCGGAAGATCCCGGGTTCGATTCCCGGGTGGTTACCTCATTTTTTCATTTGTTTCGTTCTCTCTCTCTCGTCTTGCGCGGAATATCTCCTATACAAGCGTCGTTCTTTACGATATATATATATACAGTATATATATATATATGTCCGGCTACCACATACCAAAGTCAGACACATGGAGTGTCACGTTCCTGAAGAAATGTAAAGAGAGTATTGCCAAGCCTCTATACTTACTATGGAGAAAATCACTCGACATAGAGCAAATTTCACCTCCATTAAAGAACGCGAACATTGCCTCCTCATTCAAAAGAAGTAACAGAGCAGTGCCTAAGAATTACCGACCAGTAGCTCTGACCTCCCACCTTATAAAGTGCTTCGAAAAATATAATTAGAGGCAAAATTGCTTGCTACGGACAAGAAAAGAATTTATTCAATCCAAACCAATATGGCTTCGGAGCTGAAAGATCATGTCTATTACAGTTATTAGACCATCAAGAGAGAATACTGGAAACCTTGTATCGAGGACAAAAGATAGGTTTAATATATACTGATTTTATTAAAGCCTTCGATAAATGTGATCATGAACTTATAGCACACAAACGTAAGAGTACAGGAATTGCTAGAAAACTTTGACGATGAATATTTAATTTTATGACCAAAAGAACACAAAGAGTGGTAATAAGTGGAGTCAAATCTGAAATCTCAGAAGTAGTCAGCTCCTTGACTATTTATAATAATGATTGCGGACATTGATGCATATGTTGATGATAGTATCATATCTTGTTTCGCGGATAAAAAACATATGTAATGAAATATCAAACGAAAATGACATAGAAAAGTTACAAACGACACTGAAGAATTATCAAGTGGCCGGAAGACACGATATGAAGTTTCAACGAAGAAAAATTTCAACTTATATGACAACAACAAGGTGCTACAGTAAAGGGTGCAAAACGCTGCAAGCCAAACAGATAACATGAAATCCACAAGACAGGGATCTTGGAGTAAGCGTGTCATCGAATGCAGAATTCAGAGAACATTATAACATTAAAATCACAACAGCTAGAAAAGTAATGGAAATTATCAGGAGCAGCTTCCACAGCGCAGAAAAGCAAACATCATGATAAAAGTATGGAAGAACCTACTTATTCCAATAATTGAGTATTATTCAGTACTCACAAGCCCATACAGAAAACGAGATATTGCAAACTTTGAAGCTATACAAAGGACTTTTACGTTTGAGATAGCGGAAACGAAAGATGGAGACTACTGATCTCGACTACAATCCCTGGAAAGAAGACGCGAACTGTACACACTAATATACATATGGGAAATACTCGAGGGATATGTTCTTAAGCTTAGAAATTAAATAAAAACACTGGAATGAGAGACGAGGCAGATTTTTTATTCTCTCAGCTGTGGTGAGGCAAGGGGCCTGGACCAAGTAAACGAGGATGAAAAATGTCGTCAGAATATGAGGAGGCACGAAACTCTTCAGTGCGCTGCTAAAAGAACCTCTAGCACACCAACCTAAATAATTTAAAGAACCAGCTGGACAGGCTCTTGTGCAAAATCCTGACCAGCCTTGCGTGGCTGGCTACGAGGGCAGGAGAGCGGAAACCAATTCTCTCCTACACCAAATACCGCAACCGTCATTCGAACCGGTGAAAAAGATAGGTAAGTACACAGTGTGTCCATAAATTCCAGCATGAAAAGCAAAGTTTATGGATTACAATTTGTTTATGGGTACCCTGTACGTGGCTGCAATTCACTATAAAATTTCATTTGTAATATAACGTATATTACTTTTCGAGTTTCCCAAACTGGCCTTGTCCGCTTGGCGCCTCTGAATGGAACGGTCTGAAACCTCAATTCTCTAAAATCACGTCCAACATTGGGAACAATGAGAAGATTTTGGCATTTTCACTTTAAGTCTGATTTAAAACAAGGTCCAAAATGGACTTCACTTATTTCATTCAAGATATTGTGTTATATTAAAGCTTGAAACGTCTGTTTAATATCATTTACATTTCTGTGTTGAGATATTTTTGTTTTGTGTGTGTATTTTTAAATCTTGTTTTGTCTTTTGTTATCGCGTTGTTTTATACATCTCTCTCTCTCTCTCTCTCTCTCTCTCTCTCTCTCTCTCTCTCTCTCTCTCTCTCTCCCATCAAACAAAATAAAAACATCAATTAAGTCTCTTATATCGTTTATATAATTTGACTTGTTACTTTGTATATTTTTTATTCAGTAAAGAGGGGCCAAGGGCGAAAGGAGCCAAGGGCGAACAACCGTAAAAATGCTACCCCCATAGAAAGAGAAGAAGGAGAAGGAGAGGGCCGAAATCAAAGTCCAGAGTTTTCGAGATGCCTGGACACTCTGCGTTTGAAAGATTGGAGGTTATAGACTGGGGGAAGGATGGGTGGATGAAGGTTGTACTACAATTGACCGGTTGAATAAATCAAAGATTGGTAATACCGACATACGAGGTTTTATCATTAAGCTTAATGATACGATGTATAAATACTTAAGGATTCACATGAACGCAGGTATTTCCGTTTCAAACGGAACACTTTGCCGGATTCTTTTGAAAGTCATGAGTGATACTCTTAATTAAGGTTTCCACGAAAGAGAATAAGTTCCTGTTAAAAAAAAAAAAAAAAATCGTCCCAAAACAAAATTTCTAAAAAAAAAAGCCACAAAAAATTACTAATTACTAATAACTGGGTTTTGTTATTGAAGTTTTATTACCGTTACCAAAAATAGTATGTATATATATATATATATATATATATATATATATATATATATATATAGGGTGATTAAAACTTTTTTTAACACATATGGCAAAAAATTACAGATGTCATCCAATCAGTACCACCAGAGATGTGCCTTAGGGCTCGGGAAGCAACGTTTGACCGCTTTCATACATGCATAGATATCCGTGGACAGCAAGTAGAGATTATATGAAGCACTGTTTGCATCACAAAAAAATGTTTTACAAATAAAGTAGAAATAAAAAATAAACACCCCAAATAGGTGTTAGGTGGACAGTAAATGATAACGTTTATTTTGAGAATACATATTTAATTTTTTTGTATACTATAATACAAAATAAAATTTAAATAAATTTAGTTATAATATTTAAATAATATAACACAAACACCATAGTTATAATGAACACCATAGTTATAATATAATATAACACAAACCGTATTCAACCTACTGTCCACCTACTTTTGGTTCACCGTGTAATATATATATATATATACCCTATAAAATACCAGATTAAAGAATGCCTTACTCTCACGTTAAACCATTAACATTTTAATAAAATACAAAGTTAAGGACGTATGATTACAATAAACAAACAATCTTGTCGTGTAGGAACGAAGAATGTGTCTGCTTAAAGATTCATTGCCACATCGAGCCTCCTTCAGCTTTCTTATCTTCCTTCAGTTTCAATTTATTAGCTCTCGTATAAATAGAAATGATGTATGAACGGCTAAATTCGTCGTAGGTATAACACCTTACACGCTTAGATGTCGTGCGAAGATGTCATCGCACTCATTTGCATCGGAATCCTTTTTCTATAAGAAAACTCCACCAAAATTAACCTGGTCTTTTTTCTCCCATTAAAAATTATTGTTGCATACTCCATTATCTCGACGCGTTTATAAACACGCTTATTCGAACCGAATTTAATAGTAGACAATTTTTTTTTAAAAAGTATCCTTGAATTATTAAGACATTTCGTTAATTACTTTCTGTATAGAAGGTAATGCTCGTAATTTACAGGTGGAAAACCATAAAGTATTTTCGACATTACTACTACTACTGCTGCTGCTGTTGCTGCTGCTGCTGCTACGCTTTTTATATTAACTTATTTTATGGGCCAAAATTGGAGTCGTTCGGTGAAGAGAACGAACGGTTGAATTGAAAAATAAATGAACACGGAGTAGAAAATATAAATGAAAATGTTCATTTTTACATTCTTGCGAGTGAGTCTGAAGCCTAAATAAGCGATTGAAATGCATCATAGAACTGTCAAGGAGCCAATCTTTCTGGCTAATCTTGAAGGTATCTGGCAACGCAATTCATCATCATCAACTGGGTAAGAACTGGGTATAAATCGTCACGATACATCTTTTCCTGTAACTCTCGGAAGGTAATCTGAGTTAAAAGAAGCTTTCTTTACACCTTCATACCGAGGGACGAACTCTCCAACAAAAACTTATGACTTGGATGAAATCATCCTTATGCTGTTAATCGTCTATAAATACCTTTTGAAAAAATTGTTTAAAATTTAATTTCAGAGCATAAAAAATCTCTCGTTTTCTTCCACCTTTTTTTTTAAAGTTAAGGAATACTAAATCATTTTTTTTATCTTTTAATTAAGCATAGCAAAAAGAAAAAAAAATCCTGAATAAAATTTCAAATGTGTTTATGAATAACTGATATATATATATATATATATAATAAAGTTTGAATTATTTTTGGTTCAAAAGGTATCATATCTTGCCAAATATTTGGGACAGAAACAAGATACTCATTAAGTATATTTTAGGGGAAACTGATGAATATATATATATATATATATATATATATATATACATATATACAGGGCGTCCCAAAAAAATGTATACACACTTTAACAGCTGATAGCTCAATTGATGTTTCTTTCTTTCCAAGTTAAACCCATTAGAATTAATAATGGCAGTCAGACTAAGCTTTGAACAAAGGAAATTCATTCTAAAATGCTACTGGAAGTGTGAAAACGCAGTTGAAGTGCAAAGACAGTTTAGGAGGGAGTTTCAAACAGATCCATCAACGCGACTTACCATCACTCGAATTAGAGATAAGTTTGAAGCCGATGGAACTGTTCAGAATGTCCACAAGAAGCGTTCCGGAAGACCACGGACATCGACAAGCCCCACAAAGCAAGAAAGAGTACTGGAAACGTATCACCAAAGTCCAAGAAAATCTGTGCGGCAAGCGAGTCGTGAGGTAGGAATCTCAGAATCGTCTGTCCAACGCATTTTGAAGCGGTCAATGGAAAAGTTACATTCCAAGATTAGTCCATGCTATTAATGAAGATGATCCGGACCGAAGAGTGGAGTATTGCGAGTGGTACTTGGCACGATGTGGATGTGGATTGGACGAAGGGGTTTCGTAGAATACCCTCCGCGTTCACCAGACCTCACACCACTAGACTTTTTTATGGGGATACTTAAAAGACAAAGTCTACGCTATAAAACCTGCAACAGTCGCTGAATTGAGAGCAGCCATTGAACGAGAATGCACACAAATACCAAACGAAATGTTTCGTGATGTTTGCGATTCCATTGCTTCGCGTTATCAGCAGTGCCTGGACCAGAACGGACGTGTTTGAAAACAGGCGTTGACAAAACAATTAAATAATGTCTGTAGATTCTATTACATTTTGAAAATGAAATGTATTTTAATAAACACTGCCTTTATAATTATTTAAAGTGTGTATACATTTTTTGGGACGCCCTGTATATATATATATATATATATACTTAAATATAACATTTATTTCATAATATATTCTGTTTTTCAATTTATCTCGTAACAATTCTCAATGTCGTGTAGTTACTTAATAAAAAAAAAAAAAATTAAAAAATTAAAACCCATAAAAATGAAAGGGTTTATAACATATTCAGAATGGTTCTTTTGACTATATACGAGAGTGGGTTTGATGCGACATATCGTAAAATTGGAGCTATTACAAGATAGCTGGGTATATATATGTATACAAGGTCATAAAAGAGTAATGGGTATCATACGGTTCTATCTGCTTTTATTCTTGTTTAATGAGAAAGGCAGATACATAAGGTACTTCAAAATGTTGTTTAGAGAAGTTTTGAATTAATATTTTATTGTTGATAACATGCGCTCCATCTTGTAAATTAACAATGATAAACTCTCTCTCTTACGTTTTGAGATCCACAAACTAGAACCTTTTTCTTTTTTTTCTTTTTCTTCCTTGTTACGATATCAATTCCTTACAAAATTTTTCTTTTTTTCATTGTCGACGTAATTAAAATAATTTTTTATTTCAACGTACTTTAATGACAGAAAACAAAGTCCATTGTCTGAGATCCCAAATTCCAAGTATTTTTCATACATTATTTTTTAGCTACCGAAAAAAAATGGTCTTATTAGAAAATGAATTTTGGTATTTGGGTAGAGAGGAGTCTCAAACCCCGTTTTCTATTCGCATTCCACGTATATTCTTATTATTTTTAAACGGTAACTCACTCCTGATTAATTTCCTTTGTCAAAAATTGTATGTCCAAATTATTCTTCGTCTCTCGAAAAAAGAATTGCAAAAAACTGGAATCAATAATTGAGTTACACAAAAGAAAGGATAAAAACCAATGTTTTTCTTGGGGCGGAACTAAGGATTGTTGGGTTTATTATCACAGTTGGGAATAATATCTATCTATATATCTCTCTCTCTCTCTATTTATCTATCTACCTCTTTATCTATCTATCTACAATTTCTCTTGGACTCGCAATTTGAATAAAATTGAAATAATTTCTATTCTATTGTTTACCTCTCCATTTTTACTTTTGTTAACAAGATATATATAAGCACGTCATGCTCGCTGCATGTTAACTTTATATTAACGTTCTTAACTTTGTAACCGAAGTATTTACTGTATACAAAGGCTTCATAATTCGCTCGTAAGGTATCGAAATCAATTTAAAAGTTTAGTATGTTAAATCTTAATGAAATTCACTTTTGTGTTTAAGGAAAGTTGATTGCGTGCTTGATCCTTCCCACGTGTGGGTTGGCCACTCATAATGGTTAATGAAGGAATTGTTTCTGCAAAGAATTTTTTTTTCCCTTTCTGCTCGTTTTGTCCCTTCGTTTATTTGTGGAGTTTGACCAGGCAGGTGTTGGAAAATGACTTAGGATTCTGTTTAGAGAATGAATATTGACTTAGGATTACTCAGGATTTTGTTTATAGAGTGAACATTGTAACTTAGGATTTTGTTTATAGAGTGAACATTGTGACTTAGGATTTTATTTATAATGAACATCGTGACTCTGGATTCTGTTTTTCCCGCGAACATTTTTTCCCAAACACTGCAGATCCGCTACATGAACTGAATCGACAGAGAATTTTGCTCTCAGTTGATTTCCTGCATAAATCACTGTGAATTCTCCTCCTCTGACAATTCCATCTCCGTCCTTGGTCACTATCCGCAAAATTAAATCTGGTCATGGTTATCTGGAAGCCAAAAGCAACATTTTCTTCTATTGATTAATTATTGGTTTTCAAATGAGAAACCCCCCCCCCCGTCTTTGTCTCCATTTTCACTCTGTTTAACTAATGGACAAGCTCATGAGATCATAAAATACTTCATGGATGTATCTTAGATACAGATTGGTAGATACACTGACGATAAAAAAAATATATTACTATACAAGAGTGATGCTAATGATTACAAGGAAGCTGGGAAGATAAAAAACAAAATTATGTAAATATTTACATGTATAAAATATTTAATATATATGTATACATTACACAGTCTATAACTCATAACGCTCCATAATTTTAGAAGCTCTCATGATGCGTATATGCTCTAATACATTCAAGCGCAAACTAAAGTTAGAGACTAGATTTACTAACGGAGATTAGAACATGATTTACGAGAAACCTACCATAGTAATTCGGTTAATTTTTTTTGTTTGGTTTTAACAAATAAATTGGAAATTTCCCTTTAATTTATGCAAAGCGCGTACCGGCCACGGGGAAGATAGAAATCGCTATGGCTATGAATTTATAATTTGACTATGTTTTTATATTGGTTTCTTCATTCATTCAGAATTAATGAAAAATTATTTTTGGGACCCTAAATGACCGTCTCTACTTCGTTACAGGAATAATAATTTTATATTTAATAAATTGTTTATTGTTGATATTTTCAGGTTTGAAAAATGGTTACAATTAGAAGGTTTTGCAGTTATTTTAAACGTATCTTTTTTTGATATTTCATTAGATCTTCGTTTCTGTTGAAGGTAATTGGTAATTGTTGAAGGTAATTGAAGGTAATTGTTGAAGGTATACCGAAAATGAAGGAATTATGTTAATTAAATAGGAGTAAAATTGGTATAGGTCGATGATATCAGAAAGACTGTCAATAGTGAGAATTATTATCACAGACACTTGTTACTAAATCTTTAACAAACAACTAAACCAAAAACGATTGTTTCTCTCTCTCTCTCTCTCTCTCTCTCTCTCTCTCTCTCTCTCTCTCTCTCCCCTCGTAAAATTTCCTTGGCTACTTTTTCAGGGTCAAGGTATTTTCTTCATTCAACCTTTTTCCGTACCCGCCTGTGCGGGAAGGAGCGGAGGGCGGGAAGAGAGCCTTATGGTTTTCTATCCAGTCTTCTACTACTGCTAGAATAATTAAAAACGCACTAGTTTAATAACAGGAACCTCCCCGAGTGGACCAAAAGGTTTCTGAGGTTTTCTCTTATTCTTGTAACTCTCTCTCTCCTCTCTCTCTCTCTCTCTCTCTAAATGTGAATCTGAAATTAAGACGAAGCTTTCGCAATATATTCCATTTTGTGATTTTCCTCTGTGAGACTTTTCGCTCTGCGTCTGTTTACATTTCTCATTCATACGCTCCTAACTCACCCTCTGGCGGTTTCGACGACTTTAGCCATTTTCAGGACTTATTCTATTCTCCCACCCACCCTAAAGTTAGTTTTTTTTTGTCTTTTTTTAATATTATACGTTTACACACACACACACACACCACACACACACACACACACACACACACAACACATATATATATATATATATATATGAAAATTATTTCACGAAAGTAACACGTGAAAAATATTTATGATGAACGCTTGAGCACCGTTTTGTGTTTCCTTTCCTTCGTGGTTTTATTCATCATATATAATATATATATATATATATATATATATATATATATAATATATCTATGTTAACACAGACCGTGCATGGAACAAGGAACTCTTCTGGGAAAATTAAATCCACTATAGTCCGAATAAGTAATGGTAAATGACAAATACCAGAAGAGTTCCTTGTTCCATGCACGGTCTGTGTTTAACATATAATTGTCTCAGGGAACCATTCTGAATTTGTGATATATATATATATATATAACAACAACCACAAGGAAAGGAAACACAAAGTCCAGCGCTTTCGTGATATATTCACATTATCCTATTTCTGTTCCTCCTTGATAATGTGAATATATCACGAAAGCGCTCGGACTTTGTGTTTCCTTTTCCTTGTGGTTGTTTGCTTATTAATAAGGTCACGTGTTAATTTGTGATTCTAGTGCATATATATATATATATATATATATATATATATATATAATATATATATTAAAGACAAAAAAATGTTCCCTGCCAGGATTCCAATTTGAGACCTCCTGAGTGTTCATCCGTATATATAGTATATAAAACCTGCGTATTTATTTAAACTGTGCAATCTTTGTACCCTGGATAAAATTTAATATTGCTAATATAATCTTGATCCCGTTTCACAGTTTTATAAAATACGTCTAATTTGATATCAAATATGAATATTTGACCCTCGAGATAAATTCTGCTTTTAAAATAGATTAAATTTAATAATTAGATTTTATTGTTTTTAAACTTGAATAAAAGTGGAAGAAGAAGCGGGGATATTTTTGTCATACATAGATAATATATTGGGATATTTTGCCATACATAGATATATATTGGATATTTTCCCATGTAGCGTTCGTGAGAGGGGTTTATGGGAGACGCTATAATAATTGACAAACATGCACAGGAAGGAGGGAAAGGTGCCTTCCCTCTTTTACCCTGTTTGAAGAGGAACAATAGAGTAAGGGGTGGCGATCCACGAGGGGAAATTATTTTCAAAGACGAGGGGAAACCCTGAGGAATAATGGATATATTGACTGCTTAATGGATCGAATGAATATTGTTGTGTATATATATATATATAATATGATACACACAGACCGTGCATGGAACAAGGAACTCTTCTGGATAATTAAATCCACTATAGTCCGAATAAGTAATGGTAATGGCAAATACCATAGTTTTTCTTTTTCATGATGCAAGCCCGACGTGGGCAATGGGTCTCTCGCAGAGAGGTCCCATAAATATAGCTTCCCTCACCAGCTATCTGCAAAGCAGACAGGATCCAGCTTTGGGACATGGATCTAGGGTTTAAAGCAGCCTAGCCCCTACATTTAGAACCTCAATATAAGTAAGACTCGTTGCATTCATTCGGTCCTGTCTGCTTTGCAGATAGCTGGTGAGGGAAGCTATATTTATGGGACCTCTCTGCGAGAGACCCATTGCCCACGTCGGGCTTGCATCATGAAAAGAAAAAACTATGGTATTTGCCATTTACCATTACTTATTCGGACTATAGTGGATTTAATTATCCCAAAGAGTTCCTTGTTCCATGCACGGTCTGTGTGTATCATAAAAAACTCAGGGAACCATTCTGAGTTCATTCCCATCATGAAACAGACATGTTATGTGCCCTAAAAAGTGGACGCTCAATTCTGCCAGTTGAGGTTTTAAGTTTTGGTTTTGGCTAAAATATAATAGTTTCCCTTTTTCTTGATTTATTCAATCCGACATGAATGCAACGAGTCTTACTTATATTGAGGTTCTAAATGTAGTGGGGCTAGGCTGCTTTAAACCCTAGATCCATGTCCCAAAGCTGGATCCTGTCTGCTTTGCAGATAGCTGGTGAGGGAAGCTATATTTAGGGACCTCTCTGCGAGAGACCCATTGCCCACGTCGGGTTGCATCAATGAAAAAAAAAATATGGTATTTGCCATTTACCATTACTTATTCGGACTATAGTGGATTTAATTATCCCAGAAGAGTTCCTTGTTCCATGCACGGTCTGTGTGTATCATAAAAAACTCAGGGAACCATTCTGAGTTCATTCCCATATATATATATATATTATATTTTTTTTTCCTTGAGGTGTATAAAGTTCGCCTAAAATTTCTAAAAGCCCAAAAATTACTAATCAATAATGATTGGGTTTTGCTTTTAAAATTTTACTATGTATTGTTACCAAAGCGAATGAAATTTTCAAAGGAGAACAATATATTACCAGTTAGTAATTTTTTATGCTTTTTAGAAAATTTTAAATCTGTAGGAGAACATTTTCCGAAACTGTATGTATGTATGTATGTATGTATGTATTGGAGATCTCCACCTTAGACCTACAGTTTAACGTGGAATCCGAACCGCGCCCCACCAGCAGCCCAGCGTCTAGACCACCCAGGGTACCCTTTATCTACCAACCACTTTCTTTATTGTGTGGAAGGATGAACAGCTGGGTTTTGCTGCGCGTCGGCTGCCGTCACCGGGTCTCGATCCCGGGGCCGATGGATTCGTAGTCAGCGACGCTAACGTTATATATATATATATTATATATATATATATATATGACGAAGAAATCATGATAAATGACTTCTTTGAAATCTGACAATATAATGATGGAGGTACGTCATAAACTTAATTGATTTATCGTTCTTGCTGGTCCTCTGTTATTGAATCGTGTTTTCTCCTTCGTCCAAATCCATTCTGACTTTTATGAAAGGAGTTCCGTGCTCTCTTTGCCGTTCATTGCCGTTCTTTACGGTTCTGCTAAGTTCGAAGATGATTTTTACACGTCTCAGACCCCCTTCCTTTGAGCCTCGGTTTGAACACACGCATCAATTCACTCTCTCTAAGAATTAAACCTCGTATTAACCTTCCGTATTAATTATTTCATACAGATTATTTAAAGGTGCAGGATCCCCACCCCAATCCCCTACGTCATTTCAGTCCCCATCCGTCTATTGTAAAATGTAACTGGAATTAGAATTACGTTCGATAGCAGTTACATGGTTCTGTTTCGTGAAATGATACAACTTGCGGAATGACGTCTTACGTCATTGCGGACGTGTATACCAAACCATCTTTATTCGAATTCATTTATATACGTCTCCACACGTTCCTCTCCAAACGTTTTCCCCTTCTAGTACTTCGAATCGCTCTCGAGTGCCAGGTGCCAAAGGGAAAGCCAGGTGTCGCTTAGATCCTCTTGGTTTTGGTATATCTTATCTTCCCTGACCCTCTGCTTCCTCGTTTGATGCCGTTCACTGGTTTTTCTCCCTCACACTGTATTGCTCCTTTCACCATTTAAACCCTCATCGTACATATACCCTTTCTGTTCGTGTGCCGGGCATCGGGGCATCGTTGTTAACGCCATGTTCATATATGATTTGTTGACATCATTAGTCAACAGGGTTCATCTTATTCAGGAAATCGGTGACGCTCAACGATATATATATATATATATATATATATGTTAGTTTTAACGAAAATATTACGACTTAACTTAACCAGTGTC
>JAJOZX010021332.1:0-16761 GCA_023014485.1 Bathynomus jamesi | reverse complement strand
ACTAGATGGTTATACTAGATGGTTATTATATTTGGTTATTAGTACAACACAAATACATGAGACATGACACGCATGATATAACATAACGCATGATAAAGTTATAAATTCGAATCGAGCGAAATGAGACTTTTTTTTATCTT
This sequence comes from Bathynomus jamesi, assembly GCA_023014485.1. Lineage (NCBI taxonomy): Eukaryota > Metazoa > Arthropoda > Malacostraca > Isopoda > Cirolanidae > Bathynomus > Bathynomus jamesi. The sequence goes on along the minus strand of JAJOZX010021332.1, from coordinate 16,621 downwards.
TGAAGCTTTCGATTCTGCCAGTTAGCGGAATGTGATAACTTACTAAGCATTTTCGAGTTCAATGCGGGAGGTGATATAATAAAAAATAATAATGAAAAAAATAATACGAGAACGTATTTTTGCGTTTTCGAACGAAGGCATGAAGTTTTGCATTTCATAGATTGACACGAGTAAAAATGAATATTTAATAAAATTTATATAGGATAATGATCAAGATAAAATATGGACGTATGGGGGCGGGGATATGGTCGAATAATAGTTATATTTATACTACATAACATATAAATAATGACTTCTATAGAGTGTACAGTTTTTATTATGATGATAAAGAATTTTCATACATTGCATACTAGAGATATAATGAAGGGAAATTAATGACGGGAAAATGTGACGTCATAGTTATTGAATTTGTACGTATAGTACAAATCATTATTAAGAAGATTTACATGAACGAATTAGAGACAAAGAGTGGGTATCAATGACTAAGAAGTACAACTTCGGGTTCCAATCCTGTTACATGCAATGTGTATGCATAATCTAGGGTCGAGGGTGAGATGGAAGACAATAATAATTAATATATAAATTCTATAACAATGAAAAATGGAAAATAGATACAACTAAACCACAGAAATGGTAGATCATAGGGTTGTGACACAAACAAAAATAGGAAGCTACAAATAAAATTTTTATCCAAAACTCGCTAGGCAATTTGGTTTCTTATGTAAAAATGAATATGGATTATTCATTGTTCTTTTTACAGTGTTCTCCCTCTAAAATGGTATTAATACAATAATATAATACAATTAATACAATATAATAGAATTGAGAAAATAACATCCAACGAATTCATATTAGAAGATGACATTCTTTTTTACAATACAAGTTTTATACAGAACGAGTTCGGGTAGTTGAGTACATGTAGAGTATCAAATCTTTAAAATGACACTTGCTTACAAAATATAAAAAAATCAAAGATTAAAACTTTAATTTAGACAAACAATGATATGGTTAAAATTTTACAAAATTTTATTTTTCTGTGGAAAAATTACGTACATAATTAATAGAGTAGATAAAAAGGAAAAACGTAAATCGTACAATCTATAAACTAATTTTTATTGACTAGCGTTGGTAAAAATAGAATTACGTAATGGGTGATGTATAGACCTGTGGTCAAGTGTGTATTTATGTATACTAGGTACAAAGTGTGTATCTTACAATTTCGAGGGACAGATTAGCCGACAGGATTGTTCAATTAACTGAATAAATGCATGAGCAAGATATATTAGAAAGCAAAAATCATTAAGATTAAATTACATAGTTAGCACTTACGCGCAATGAAATGGTTTATTGTGTTATCCAATGATTTTAGCATAAGGTTTGTATATATAGTGTGCATACATGCATTTTTATTGCATGGCCCTGACTGTGGTCAAATGTGTATTTATGTTTATTGGGTACAAAGTGTGTATCTTATAATTTCGAGAGACAGATTAGCTGAGAGGATTGTTAAATTAACTGAATAAATGCATGAGCGAGAATTTATATATAGTAAGCAATAATTATGATGTATTATAATGATGTTTGCATACGAGTTTTAATGCAAAAGTGACTGGAGGGAATATGTGTCAAAAGAAATAAAATTCAATTAGGATTATAGATTTTACATAATCAGTTACACTTATAAGGTAATTAAAAAAAACGTACTTAGAGGACCTTACAATTAATGAAAGTAAATCTAGCGGTATTAAAAATTAAACTTTGAAGATGGAATTAAATTCGACTAGTAACATTCCCAGCTATATATGAACTATATAACCATTAACATTGACCAGAAGTATCGGTACGATAATTGAATTAAAAAAAATTAAGAATACAAATTAAAAATATAAATCAATTATGCATTTTAATGAGCTAAACATAATTTTATAATACTCTTAAAAATAAAAGTAAATCGAACCTTAGATGAGTTTCGGCCAAGAATAAAAAAGTTATTGAAAATGGAAGGAAAGCATTTCGAACAATCTTTTCTTTTAATAATTTCAGGTAAATTTTTCATTAAAAATTATTTTTATATAATAAAAAAAATATTAAAAAGGTTTAATAATTTTTGCATGTTAAGTAGAAAAATTATACTCTTTCGTTAAATGTTGATAGAATTTTGAATTATTTGATATTTTAGTCTGAAAACTGTTTGCATATGATAAATACATATGTTTTATTGTGTAGAAGTTTTATTAAAATTAAATGACAAAAAGAACAAACAACTGAAATTTAGGGTATGTGCGATCATACGGGGAATTGAGTGACTAAGCAGGGGTATAAGTTTGAAATTGACAATACGTCTTTCGTGAGCACTTTGCTCTTTAAAAAAAAGATTGCTTGTCACACTACTTAGAACAAAAATTAAGAGAGTTCAAACAAAACGGAGGGACGGTATGTTCCTCAGCATAGTAATTTAAAAGGAGTCATTGGGACAAGATCGATTAATTAATTATTACACAACTATTATTATCACATATACATTACAATGATTACACAGGTCAACAAAAAAAAAAAAAATTTTCGTTGCCAAGGAAATTCGTACGAATTTAGGGTATTTTGGGGTTGCTGAATTCCAAAATGAAAGTAGTTTTTCCGATTTGGCTCTAGTTCTTGAGATAATGAATACCCTCAATTAATAGGAAACGTAACCATAACGCGTGCATATGGGAAACTACCGGAACATTCTAGATGGTGAGACCGAATAAAATGCCATTATGTATTTCATGTGTTTACTTTTGTATGATCTGAGACAATTTCAATGCGATTTGTAAGTAGGCTCCGCCTGAACATTAAATTTTTTGCATTTTTACGTGTTTCAATGGGGTACCAATTATCTCATAAATTAGAGCCAATCTAGCAAAACCGATGTCATATTCGGAATCAGCACCACAAAGTTACCCCAAAATCACTCTAATATGATTGGCAATAAAATGAGTGTTGACCAGTGTTATCAAAGTCATTATAAACAATTGTAAAAACTGTTTTGGTTACAAACAATAAAATATGTCATTTTACTTATATATTTATATACGCAATAATGGCATGAAAAGAAAAGACAAATCGGTCAATTTCCTTCTTACAAACAAAAAAAACAACCTAAAGACACAAACCGGTCAATTCAGGTTGAATTTAATTATCTTTTACAACAAAAAAAAGGTTGAACTAAATTCTTAAATTACATTTTCTTAAATTAAATTCTCTTAAATTACAAAGAAAAAGTTGAATTCAATTGACTGCATTGAAAACTGACTTGGGACTATAAATAAAAATGACTTGGGACTATAAATAAAAATGACTTGGGACTCGAAATAAAAATGACTTGGGACTCGAAATAAAAATGACTTGGGACTCGAAATAAAAATGACTTGGGACTCGAAATAAAAATGACTTGGGACTCGAAATAAAAATGACTTGGGAATCGAAATAAAAATGACTTGGGACTCGAAATAAAAATGACGGAATAAAACTGACTTCAAAATTACTTCAAGTATCTCTCTAAATCTATAAACTCTCTGTAAACTCTCTCTTTCTTAATTTGCAAGTCAATTCAATTCAATAATTTGAAAAAATTTGCAAACAACAATATAAAATGTAAACAACATTTCACTCGAATGTACACGAAGGTACGATACTATTATGTTTGATACATAAAATAAAATTATTCTATACTGAATATAATAGTGAAAATAACTGAAATTAACTCTCTTGAAATTAACTCTGTTACAATTAACTCTCTGTTACAATTAACTCTCTTTTACAATTAACTCTGTGAAAATTACTGTTTCACTAAGAAAAATGTATCACTTGTGTCTGAAGTGTTCACTGTGTTTCTCGTAAATTCTGACTCCATACTAAATATTAACTGTTAATAATGCTGACTTTTCAAATGTTTATAAATTTCTTAAAAAAACAAACTGTACTTAACAAAATTTCTACTGGCAAAATCCTCAGAGACGTGTCCTGAAGACGTCTTGCTGGCTACTTCTTCTTGGATGAAAACTAGGCTTGGAGAACTTGGAGTCGTGACACACCGGTTCAAGGGTGGATGTTACGAACTAGAAGTCGTGACACGCCGGTCAACTGGTTTTATCCTGATGCAGGGAAATTTCTATCTTGGCCAAAGAGTGGCCTCTTCTTAAAATCTTCTTCTTCTTAAAATAATCTTCTTCTTAAAATATTCTTCTTCTTAAAATATTCTTCTTCTTAAAATATTCTTCTTAGAATATTCTTCTTCTTAGAATATTATTCTTCTTAGAATATTCTTCTTCTTAGAATATTATTCTTCTTAGAATATTCTTCTTCTTAGAATATTCTTCTTCTTAGAATATTCTTCTTCTTAAAATATTCTTCTTCTTAAAATATTCTTCTTCTTAAAATATTCTTCTTCTTAAAATATTCTTCTTCTTAAAATATTCTTCTTAAAATATTCTTCTTCTTAAAATATTCTTCTTATCCTGGCAGGGTCGCCACAATGTTAACCCCTCCGTCTATGGCCCTGAGTCGGTTCCGAATGGACGGGGGGTTCTGGTTAGGAGGCAGCAACGGATATTTCTTCTATAACATTCTAATTCTTTTCGGTCGCCTCTGGTTAAACTCTTGGCTACAGACTCGCCAGACTGTTAGGCCAATATCTTCTATGGTGCTTGGGTTGTCTCTTTCTCTCGCTTTATGGGTCGACGATTATTAATTCGTCTCTTGTTATAATACTCTGATACTTTCTCTTGGTACTAAACTTATCGATTTTTCTTTTATAACTTATCGACTTAACTAAGTTCATGAAGCGAACAAAGTTCGAAGGAAAAGATAAAAACTTTTTCTACTGTGGTTTACTTCTCAAAATGTACAGGTAGTGCTCTGAATTTACAGGGGTAGAGGTTCGACCTCTTTCGACCATGGCTAAGGCCGGAATCTAAAAAGTTAAGGAGGCAAGGGGCCTCTGCCCCTCCCCGCAGCGAGGCTGCTAACAAAGGAGTCGTAATGAAGTGCTATAATGAAGTGCAATAATGAAGTGCCGTAACTTTACAAATACATGTATAATATAAACCTAAATGTTTGGGGGAAGACAGTTGAAGGTTAAGTTCCCCCCTTTTAAACACATGATCAGATGTTTGAAAGATTCCAAATAAAAAATAAAAAAAATAAAAATAAAAACTAATTTGTATTTTTCGCCGTCTACATTTATGAAGGCGATATAATTTCATAGTAGTACATAAGTACAAATTGAGTACATGACTGAGTACGTATTAATTTTGGTTCATTACAATTACGATTACAATTACCAATTAATTCATATTCACTTATTATTGTTTAATTACACTTCTATTAAAGTACATTCTTACATTATAAATTAAATCATTACATTTAATTACAGTTTCATTGAAGTACATTACAAGTTATTATTAATTACAGTTTCATTAAAGTACATTACGTCGTTACCATTCTTAGTGTTTTTATATATTTATATATGGTTATACTATATGGTTATACTATATGGTCATACTATATGGTCATACTATATGGTCATACTATATGGTTATACTAGATGGTTATACTATATGGTTATTATATTTGGTTATTAGTACAACACAAGTACATGAGACATGACACACATGATATAACATAACGCATGATAAAGTTATAAATTCGAATTGAGCGAAAGGAGACTTTTTTTATCTTTGAAGCGTTCGATTCTGCCAGTTAGCGGAATGTGATAACTTACTAAGCATTTTCGAGTTCAATGCGGGAGGTAATATAATAAAAAATAATAATGAAAAAAATAATAAGAGAACGTACTTTTGCGTTTTCGAACGAAGGCATGAAGTTTTGCATTTCATAGATTGACACGAGTAAAAATGAATATTTAATAAAATTTATATAGGATAATGATCAAGATAAAATATGGACGTACGGGGGCGGGGATATGGTCGAATAATAGTTATATTTATACTACATAACATATAAATAATGACTTCTATAGAGTGTACAGTTTTTATTATGATGATAAAGAATTTTCATACATTGCATACTAGAGATATAATGAAGGGAAATTAATGACGGGAAAATGTGACGTCATAGTTATTGAATTTGTACGTATAGTACAAATCATTATTAAGAAGATTTACATGAACGAATTAGAGACAAAGAGTGGGTATCAATGACTAAGAAGTACAACTTCGGGTTCCAATCCTGTTACATGCAATGTGTATGCATAATCTAGGGTCGAGGGTGAGATGGAAGACAATCATAATTAATTATAATAAATTCTATAACAATGAAAAATGGAAAATAGATACAACTAAACCACAGAAATGGTAGATCATAGGGTTGTGACACAAACAAAAATAGGAAGCTACAAATAAAATTTTTATCCAAAACTCGCTTAGGCAATTTTGGTTTCTTATGTAAAAATGAATATGGATTATTCATTGTTCATTTTTACAGTGTTTCTCCCTCTAAAATGGTATTAATACAATAATATAATACAATTAATACAATATAATAGAATTGAGAAAATAACATCCAACGAATTCATATTAGAAGATGACATTCTTTTTTACAATACAAGTTTTATACAGAACGAGTTCGGGTAGTTGAGTACAAAGTAGAGTATCAAATCTTTAAAATGACACTTGCTTACAAAATATAAAAAAATCAAAGATTAAAACTTTAATTTTAGACAAACAATGATATGGTTAAAATTTTTACAAAATTTTATTTTTCTGTGGGAAAAATTACGTACATAATTAATAGAGTAGATAAAAAGGAAAAACGTAAATCGTACAATCTATAAACTAATTTTTATTGACTAGCGTTGGTAAAAATAGAATTACGTAATGGGTGATGTATAGACCTGTGGTCAAGAGTGTATTTATGTATACTAGGTACAAAGTGTGTATCTTACAATTTCGAGGGACAGATTAGCCGACAGGATTGTTCAATTAACTGAATAAATGCATGAGCAAGATATATTAGAAAGCAAAAATCATTAAGATTAAATTACATAGTTAGCACTTACGCGCAATGAAATAGTTTATTGTGTTATCCAATGATTTTAGCATAAGGTTTGTATATATAGTGTGCATACATGCATTTTTATTGCATGGCCCTGACTGTGGTCAAATGTGTATTTATGTTTATTGGGTACAAAGTGTGTATCTTATAATTTCGAGAGACAGATTAGCTGAGAGGATTGTTAAATTAACTGAATAAATGCATGAGCGAGAATTTATATATAGTAAGCAATAATTATGATGTATTATAATGATGTTTGCATACGAGTTTTAATGCAAAAGTGACTGGAGGGAATATGTGTCAAAAGTAATAAAATTCAATTAGGATTATAGATTTTACATAATCAGTTACACTTATGAGGTAATTAAAAAAAACGTACTTAGAGGACCTTACAATTAATGAAAGTAAATCTAGCGGTATTAAAAATTAAACTTTGAAGATGGAATTAAATTCGACTAGTAACATTCCCAGCTATATATGAACTATATAACCATTAACATTGACCAGAAGTATCGGTACGATAATTGAATTAAAAAAAATTAAGAATACAAATTAAAAATATAAATCAATTATGCATTTTAATGAGCTAAACATAATTTTATAATACTCTTAAAAATAAAAGTAAATCGAACCTTAGATGAGTTTCGGCCAAGAATAAAAAAGTTATTGAAAATGGAAGGAAAGCATTTCGAACAATCTTTTCTTTTAATAATTTCAGGTAAATTTTTCATTAAAAATTATTTTTATATAATAAAAAAAATATTAAAAAGGTTTAATAATTTTTGCATGTTAAGTAGAAAAATTATACTCTTTCGTTAAATGTTGATAGAATTTTGAATTATTTGATATTTTAGTCTGAAAACTTGTTTGCATATGATAAATACATATGTTTTATTGTGTAGAAGTTTTATTAAAATTAAATGACAAAAAAGAACAAACAACTGAAATTTAGGGTATGTGCGATCATACGGGGGAATTGAGTGACTAAGCAGGGGGTATAAGTTTGAAATTGACAATACGTCTTTCGTGAGCACTTTGCTCTTTAAAAAAAAGATTGCTTGTCACACTACTTAGAACAAAAATTAAGAGAGTTCAAACAAAACGGAGGGACGGTATGTTCCTCAGCATAGTAATTTAAAAGGAGTCATTGGGACAAGATCGATTAATTAATTATTACACAACTATTATTATCACATATACATTACAATGATTACACAGGTCAACAAAAAAAAAAAAAATTTTCGTTGCCAAGGAAATTCGTACGAATTTAGGGTATTTTGGGGTTGCTGAATTCCAAAATGAAAGTAGTTTTTCCGATTTGGCTCTAGTTCTTGAGATAATGAATACCCTCAATTAATAGGAAACGTAACCATAACGCGTGCATATGGGAAACTACCGGAACATTCTAGATGGTGAGACCGAATAAAATGCCATTATGTATTTCATGTGTTTACTTTTGTATGATCTGAGACAATTTCAATGCGATTTGTAAGTAGGCTCCGCCTGAACATTAAATTTTTTGCATTTTTACGTGTTTCAATGGGGTACCAATTATCTCATAAATTAGAGCCAATCTAGCAAAACCGATGTCATATTCGGAATCAGCACCACAAAGTTACCCCAAAATCACTCTAATATGATTGGCAATAAAATGAGTGTTGACCAGTGTTATCAAAGTCATTATAAACAATTGTAAAAACTGTTTTGGTTACAAACAATAAAATATGTCATTTTACTTATATATTTATATACGCAATAATGGCATGAAAAGAAAAGACAAATCGGTCAATTTCCTTCTTACAAACAAAAAAAAACAACCTAAAGACACAAACCGGTCAATTCAGGTTGAATTTAATTTTTTACAACAAAAAAAAGGTTGAACTAAATTCTTAAATTACATTTTCTTAAATTAAATTCTCTTAAATTACAAAGAAAAAGTTGAATTCAATTGACTGCATTGAAAACTGACTTGGGACTATAAATAAAAATGACTTGGGACTATAAATAAAAATGACTTGGGACTCGAAATAAAAATGACTTGGGACTCGAAATAAAATGACTTGGGACTCGAAATAAAAATGACTTGGGACTCGAATAAAAATGACTTGGGACTCGAAATAAAAATGACTTGGGACTCGAAAAAAAATGACTTGGGACTCGAAATAAAAATGACGGAATAAAACTGACTTCAAATTACTTCAAGTATCTCTCTAAATCTATAAACTCTGTAAACTCTCTCTTTCTTAATTTGCAAGTCAATTCAATTCAATAATTTGAAAAAATTTGCAAACAACAATATAAAATGTAAACAACATTTCACTCGAATGTACACGAAGGTACGATACTATTATGTTTGATACATAAAATAAAATTATTCTATACTGAATATAATAGTGAAAATAACTGAAATTAACTCTCTTGAAATTAACTCTGTTACAATTAACTCTCTGTTACAATTACCTCTCTGTTACAATTAACTCTGTGAAAATTACTGTTTCACTAAGAAAAATGTATCACTGGTGTCTGAAGTGTTCACTGTGTTTCTCGTAAATTCTGACTCCATACTAAATATTAACTGTTAATAATGCTGACTTTTCAAATGTTTATAAATTTCTTAAAAAAACAAACTGTACTTAATAAAAATTTCTACTGGCAAAATCCTCAGAGACGTGTCCTGAAAACGTCTTGCTGGCTACTTCTTCTTGGATGAAAACTAGGCGTGGAGAACTTGGAGTCGTGACACACCGGTTCAAGGGTGGATGTTACGAACTAGAAGTCGTGACACACCGGTTCAAGGGTGGATGTTACGAACTAGAAGTCGTGACACGCCGGTCAACTGGTTTTATCCTGATGCAGGGAAATTTCTATCTTGGCCAAAGAGTGGCCTCTTCTTAAAATCTTCTTCTTCTTAAAATAATCTTCTTCTTAAAATAATCTTCTTCTTTAAATAATCTTCTTCTTTAAATAATCTTCTTCTTTAAATAATCTTCTTCTTTAAATAATCTTCTTCTTAAAATAATCTTCTTCTTAAAATAATCTTCTTCTTAAAATAATCTTCTTCTTAAAATAATCTTCTTCTTAGAATATTCTTCTTCTTAGAATATTCTTCTTCTTAGAATATTCTTACTTCTTAGAATATTCTTCTTCTTAAGAATATTCTTCTTCTTAAATATTCTTCTTCTTAAAATATTCTTCTTCTTAAAATATTCTTCTTAAAATATTCTTCTTCTTAAAATATTCTTCTTCTTAAAATATTCTTCTTAAAATATTCTTCTTATCCTGGCAGGGTCGCCACAATGTTAACCCCTCCGTCTATGGCCCTGAGTCGGTTCGGAATGGACGGGGGGTTCTGGTTAGGAGGCAGCAACGGATATTTCTTCTATAACATTCTAATTCTTTTCGGTCGCCTCTGGTTAAACTCTTGGCTACAGACTCGCCAGACTGTTAGGCCAATATCTTCTATGGTGCTTGGGTTGTCTCTTTCTCTCGCTTTATGGGTCGACGATTATTAATTCGTCTCTTGCTATAATACTCTGATACTTTCTCTTGGTACTAAACTTATCGATTTTTCTTTTATAACTTATCGACTTAACTGACTAAGTTCATGAAGAGAACAAGGTTCGAAGGAAAAGATAAAAACTTTTTCTACTGTGGTTTACTTCTCAAAATGTACAGGTAGTGCTCTGAATTTACAGGGGTAGAGGTTCGACCTCTTTCGACCATGGCTCAGGCCGGAATCTAAAAAGTTAAGGAGGGAAGGGGCCTCTGCCCCTCCCCGCAGCGAGGCTGCTAACAAAGGAGTCGTAATGAAGTGCTATAATGAAGTGCAATAATGAAGTGCCGTAACTTTACAAATACATGTATAATATAAACCTAAATGTTTGGGGGAAGACAGTTGAAGGTTAAGTTCCCCCCTTTTAAACACATGATCAGATGTTTGAAAGATTCCAAATAAAAAATAAAAAAAATAAAAATAACAAAAACTAATTTGTATTTTTCGCCGAGTCTACATTTATGAAGGCGATATAATTTCATAGTAGTACATAAGTACAAATTGAGTACATGACTGAGTACGTATTAATTTTGGTTCATTACAATTACGATTACAATTACCAATTAATTCATATTCACTTATTATTGTTTAATTACACTTCTATTAAAGTACATTCTTACATTATAAATTAAATCATTACATTTAATTACAGTTTCATTGAAGTACATTACAAGTTATTATTAATTACAGTTTCATTAAAGTACATTACGTCGTTACCATTCTTAGTGTTTTTATATATTTATATATGGTTATACTATATGGTTATACTATATGGTCATACTATATGGTCATACTATATGGTTATACTAGATGGTTATACTATATGGTTATTATATTTAGTTATTAGTACAACACAAGTACATGAGACATGACACACATGATATAACATAACGCATGATAAAGTTATAAATTCGAATCGAGCGAAAGGAGACTTTTTTTATCTTTGAAGCGTTCGATTCTGCCAGTTAGCGGAATGTGATAACTTACTAAGCATTTCCGAGTTCAATGCGGGAGGTGATATAATAAAAAATAATAATGAAAAAAATAATACGAGAACGTATTTTTGAGTTTTCGAACGAAGGCATGAAGTTTTGCATTTCATAGATTGACACGAGTAAAAATGAATATTTAATAAAATTGATATAGGATAATCAAGATAAAATATGGACGTATGGGGGCGGGGATATGGTCGAATAATAGTTATATTTATACTACATAACATAAATAATGACTTCTATAGAGTGTACAGTTTTTATTATGATGATAAAGAATTTTCATACATTGCATACTAGATATAATGAAGGAAATTAATGACGGAAAATGTGACGTCATAGTTATTGAATTTGTACGTATAGTACAAATCATTATTAGGAAGATTTACATGAACGAATTAGAGACAAAGAGTGGGTATCATTGACTAAGAAGTATAACTGCGGGTTCCAATCCTGTTACATGCAATGTGTATGCATAATCTAGGGTCGAGGGTGAGATGGAAGACAATCATAATTAATTATAATAAATTCTATAACAATGAAAAATGGAAAATAGGTACAACTAAACCACAGAAACAGTAGATCATAGGGTTGTGACACAAACAAAAATAGGAAGCTACAAATAAAATTTTATCCAAAACTCGCTTTGGCAATTTTGGTTCTTATGTAAAAATGAATATGGATTATTCATTGTTCATTTTTACATATATATATATAAATATATATATATATATATATATAATATATATATATTAATATATATATGTAAAAATGAACCATAAATAATTCCCATATTCCTATATTATCTTATTCTTCATGTAATTCTTGTATTCATTTATATAGTCTTGTATCCATTGTAAGAAAAAGTATCCATTTTAAAAATTCATGTGTTATATGGTTCATGTATTTATATAATCTGTATATTCTTATATATTTAACTTTATATAATGCCTATACTCATATGTATGTACGTGTGTGTATTCATTTTTACATAAGGACCAAAATCGCCCAACGCGAGTTTGGATAAAATTTTGATTTGCTTTCTACTTTGCTAAATAATTGGTGACCTGTTGTTTTTTAAAATCTCATAATCATTTTTTTAGATTTCGCTTAATAAGGAATCCTGCTTAAGCTTTGCAATGTTCATATTTTGTATACATTCTCTTTCGTTATAAAATGAGATCATGTCTTGCCTAAGCATTAAAATTGTACATCTTAAACCTTAAAATTTCACTCATATGCATATTTTAGTGTAAAGATGCATAGTCCGATTTCCACTTTTAGTTAACTTGGCAGATCATGATAACATCAGATCTGAAAAGTCGCGGTTTAAGATAAAAATATGGTTTCGTCTTCAAATATTTTGTTTACTCGTTCAAGCCTTACCACAGCTAAAAAATTTACTTATTTTCGAATATTGTGCAAAAATAATACAGCCTTTTAGCATTTAATAATAATGATGTTAGCAGTTTTTGGGTATATAAACCCATTAAAATATTCCATTGGCATTCAGAAGCTAATTCAGAGGCTGAGCACTACCTGTACATTTTAGCAGTAAATTACAGTTGAAGATTTTTATTTATCCTTCGAGCCTTGCTCTCTTCAGAAGAACTTAGTCATTAAACTTTCCGGATACGCTATAAGAAGAATCCGGAACCTTCAGCATTTTAGTAAGTCTATCAGAGTCCTCCGAGCCACTATAGAAGAACTCGGAGAGTAATATAGAAGAAAACTACTCAAGTCACACATCCGTTGCTGCCACCTAACTAGAACCCCCGTCGACTTCGAACCACACCCGGGCCATAGACGGAGGGGTTAACAACTGGCGACCCTTTAACCAGGATCTTCACGACTCCAGGATTCTTCCAGTCTTCCAGACCTGGAACCAGAACCAACACCCAGTTGACCGGCGTGTCACGACTTCTAGTTCGTCACATCCACCCTTGAACCGGTGCGTCACGACTCCAAGTTCTCACGCCTATTTTCATCTAGGAACAAGTGGCCAGCAGACACGTCTTCAGGACACGTCTCTAAGGATTTCGCCGTAGGAATCTTGTTAAGTACAAAACTTTTTTAAAATAATCTAAACATTTGAAAAGTCATTATTATTAACAATTAATATTTAGTATTGAGCCAGAATTAACAAAAAACACAGTGAACACTTCAGACACCAGTGATACATTTTTTTATTGAAAACAGTATTTCAAGAATTATTGTCACAGTTATTGTCAGTTATTTTAGTTATTTTTACTATTCTAGTTAGTATAGTATAATTTTATTTAATGTACCAAACATAGTATTACCATACCTTCACGTACATTGAGTGAAATTTTGTTTACATTTTTATTTTTGTTTGCAATCTTTTCAAATTTTCCCCGAGTTAGGCAAATTGTTGTGCATTTTTTTTAGATAGTGTAGTTAGGAAAACCCCTTAAGTGATCATTCCATAAATTAAGATCGGTCAAGCAGACCTAATTAGAACACATTAATAAGTACCTTCACATATGAGCGATTCAGACGGTGCGCTTTCTGACATCGAAAATTTACCTACACCCATTTTTCCACCTACCCCGCGCCCTTCAAACATACTCCCAAACACACAAGCCATATGTCTCAGTCTCAAACCCCCGCCCCAGCATACATTAACTTAGGCAGATTAGTAAACCTTCCTCATACTGTTTTAATTTTTAAGGGGACCATAGATAATCGTTTTGTTGAACCACGCGTAAGACCTTGGGTTGATCTTTAGAGCAACATTTCTTACGCGAAATATTACCGATGATGATATAAAAATAGGAAGCAAAAAGATTTATTGACCCTAAAGAGGGAAATGCTCATGACACAGTCACTTACGTCCCATCAATTAGCGAAGCTACAACATGGGACGATTTTAAACAAAACTTATTAGAATTTTTTAAAGAAATAACCCTTGCACAACCCTTAGCCACATTAGAAGCAGTCTTCCAAGCTAAATGGAAGAAAGAGGAACACGAAGATTTAAACAATTTTATTACACGTACACATAAACTTGTAGGAGAAGCCCTCCGGGCCGCAGAAAATGCATGTGGCATAACTTTCACTTCGAAACAAAGAAATCTAATAGTAGCCACAACCATTTACCAAAACCTACCCGGAGCACCTAAAAAAAAGTTTCAGGAGTTTTTAAATGTTGACAAACCTGTAAGTGTAGCCATAAACAAAACACGGGAACATTACCCCGATTTAGCAAACCAAAACTACCGAAAGGTAGAGAAACCCCGTACATTATATTCAGCAGCAGCACACCACAACACAACAACAACCCTAAAATCGAGGCAATGCAGGGAACACCCCAGAAACAAGCCCCCCAAACCCAGAATACACGCCCTCCTCCACAGTGTTTTAACTGCGATATTTGGGCACATGATAAGTCAATGTAATTACCCCTCGTATTGCTCCCACTGTCACGAACATGGTCATCGCCGTGGCGATCGCCAAAAGTGTGCTGATAAAGCCCCTGCAGGGTATAGACCCCACTTTCAGAAACCAAACCAACCACGTTCCCAAAACGTATCCCAAAAGTCAACCAATCCCCAGAAACCAGTCCATTCCCAGCCTCAGTCGAACTACCAACCCAATAGATCACGACCACAGGGTCACCACACTCTTACCCCATGTACAAACCTCAATACAACCAGCAAGGTCAACTAGTTCGGTACGTAGAAGTACCCGGGAGGAATCATTTTCCCCAGAGAACAGTTTTCAAGAACACCCTCCAGCGTATGAATCCCGTAGAATATGACCCAGGTCCTCCCATAGAAGACCATTCGAGCCCTTTTTTAGACCCTACATTGGAGGCAGCAGTTCAACCTCCTCCCTCCTAAATTACAGTATGAACCCAGATACGCACACAAACTCCCCATCAGGATAATAGGTGCGGACCTCTAGATTTAATAATAAATTGTAGCACGATAACCAAGATTTAACTGCTCTCCTAGAT
Organism: Bathynomus jamesi; assembly: GCA_023014485.1. Lineage (NCBI taxonomy): Eukaryota > Metazoa > Arthropoda > Malacostraca > Isopoda > Cirolanidae > Bathynomus > Bathynomus jamesi. The sequence continues at coordinate 1,044 of JAJOZX010021332.1, read as the reverse complement.
ACAGGAGCACACGCGACGTAATTAAGAAACAATGTGTAGATGAATTACTAGAGAGTACAAATTAAATATGAACTTAAGGCACCATCCTGCCAACTCAGAGGAGTTACGGGCACACCCATACCCACATACGGAGAAATTGAGTTATATTTAGAAGTTGGAAACGCGGTATACCCCGCGAAATGTTGTATAGTGGACACAGTCGCCACCTTTCAGACAGACATCCTACTAGGTATGGATTTTTTTAACCGGAATCAATGGGAGATTTACCCAGCCGGAAAGTTAGTAAAGTGTCGAAATAGGACACACCATCTCCGCGAGAATGACAGACAACTTAATGCTAATAGACTTAGCTCAGTTCAGATTTCCGAAAGAAATAGGAAACCCCTCCACTTGATAGCAGATCAAGTCAGCCGGTTGCATCCAGAGGGACAACCGCTCCAGAAATCAGACCCCAGGGTAATCAGTTCCAGTTGTTGAATCCAGTTGGATCAACCAGCAGTTTCCAGTCAGTCAGTTTCCAGTCAGTCAGTTTCCAGTCAGTCAGTTTCCAGACAGTCAGTTTCCAGCAGTCAGTTTCCAGTCAGTCAGTTTCCAGTCAGTCAGTTTCCAGTCAGTCAGTTTCCAGTCAGCCAGTTTCCAGTCAGCCAGTTTCCAGTCAGCCAGTTTCCAGTCAGCCAGTTTCCAGTCAGCCAGTTTCCAGTCAGCCAGTTTCCAGTCAGCCAGTTCCAGTCAGCCAGCTTCAGTTCAGCCAATAAGGCAAATTTTAGTCGCCGAACCAGAATCAGATTCACAATTTTTCATATGCCCTACCGAGCATATAACAGTAGCACCTTATGAGAAGATTTGTTTCCTAGCAAAAGTAGTTAACAGTCAAGGAAAATTATTAGAGTCAGAGCGTACTCTGATTACAGAGAAAAGTAATTTCAAAAGAGATGTTCTTATTGCCCAAGTCCTTAGTCAGAGTCAGAATTCAGCTATCCCTGTTGTTTGTTTAAACAAAGGAGAAAGTCCTATAGAATTAACTTCAAATCAGAAAATAGGAAA
>JAJOZX010021331.1:0-27707 GCA_023014485.1 Bathynomus jamesi | reverse complement strand
GGAATACCCGAGTCACTAGAACACACACATAGCCCTTTACTCGAGCCAAGCTCCGACCCCGTACCCACACTCCACTCCGTCCCTAAGGACACCTACACAAGACAAGACACCTCCACAAAGCCCCTCCCTACCACCGAAAACCCCCCAGCTGCCATCGACTCGGCCTGCTCCGACTGCGCGAATACCGAGTCACTAGCCACTACTTCGACGACCCATCCACCTCACCCCCTTCGTCCCCCGGACCGACCTTCGTCAAACCCAAGGTGAGACCCAAATTCCCGTCCTGGAGAACTTCTCGGAAGTAACGCTAACAACACCCAAAATATTAATAATGTTAACTTCGGCCACTATGCTTACCTTTGTCTCCATTCTCTATCATATGTTATACCCTTCTTCGATGCTCAAATATACAACGCTTATACTTGTCACCCCTTTTTCCCACAGTTTACTCTATGAGGGAAAACGTGACCCGTTCATCTTACACACAGAACACCCATACTTTTTCCTTTCCAAAACCTACCAACAGTACACCGGTGTACCACCGCGACATACTCACTGTAGAACACTTTGTCAACCAAATTCCAAATAAGTTCCGATCTCCTCTGTCCATACACCCAAAACGTGAAGCAACCTGGATTGCCCGAACAACCGTAGTAATGATACAATTGGATCCAGGTTAGTAGAATCCCCCGGTTTGTTCTATTATTACCTAGCTTTATCTCCACAAACCCCAGAGTACGCTCCCTTAACAACACGCCTCATCTCTGTACACCCTATATGCTCACCATCCCACCAATTCCTCTCTTCAACCTTCCTCTTGCCTCTGTAAACTCTTGTACCTTCCTTAACTATCCCCCTTGGGATCAGCAATTGGATCGTATCACCGAAACCCTCCAAGAACGGTCTCATGTCTTATCCCACGTTCAGCCCTCACCTACGTCAACGCCGCCGCTGTCTTACTAATACTAATAATTATATTCACCTTCCTTGCTTGCCGCCCGTGTCGACGACTGAAGTGGAATGCCCCTACTTCGGAGCCCTCACCTTCGGAAGAGCCCCGGACGGTCTGCCCCAATCTTCGGCCCCCCCGTTAGCTGTCACTACACCGAGAAATCCAAATTTTAATTGTTAGCTAGCTTGTAAATATTAATTTTTGTTTCTGCTTAAAACTGTTGACCGTATTATTTTTTTTTTGTTTAATTGTTACTTTTGCAGAAGGGAGGTAGTGTCCCGTAGTGTAAATCCTTACGGTACAAAAGAGTTCGTCTCCGACGAATTGCATTCTAAACCTTGAACCCAAATTCTTTTGTTCTGATATCACAGAGTGTGCATTCTTTCATGCGCGGAGAAATCCAATGTAATCCGTATAAATCCACATAATCCCATTAATCCGTATAAATCCGTATAAATCCCAGTAATCCAAATCTAAATTGTTAGATGCGAGGTGCATATGAAAATATGCACATCGCATGAATTCTTCGATCCCTCCGCGTCTCTATTATTGTCAGCATCACGTGATGCAAGGCAAGCGTCTATAAACATCTCAGTTTTTATATTTTTTATTATTAAATTTTCCTAAAAAACCTGATCTATTCCCATAGATAAAGCATAATTGTGTCAACCTATAGCCCACCAGATTTCCCCAGCTCGACCTACTCGCATACCAAATTTCAGCTCTTCCTACCCCTATTTCTCTTTTCCAAAGAATCACGCAAAAGTGATTCTCTCGATTATGAAATTCATTTGCGCCCTGTAAATTCCTTCCAAATCAGTTCCCTTTGTATAGGTTCGACCCTCCTTCCAGGCCGCCCCCCTGGCGCCTCTCGATCCTACAATTATGCCTTATTATCAAAGAAAAATGTAAATTCCGCGAAACCTATTTCGATCACGATTGGTTCGCCCGGAACTCTCCCGAAGTTCCATCTCCAATCGAGGCAGTAAATTAACGTCGCCTCCGCTTAAATTCGAATATAAGAAACTATTATAGGCGCTTGCTGTTAGGCTCCGCCCGTAAGAGGGTGACCCTTAGTTTACCTCGTCTCCGCCTACCCCGAGGTTATAAAAACCCCGAGAGCGTCGGAAACGAGGTTCTTTGCTTTCTGACAATCTTCATAATACGTAAACCTGTGACCTAAGTCTGTAAATATTCCTGCAGTGGCACTACCCCTCCCGGTCAACTTAGCTTCCATTTGATATGGAACTTAACCTCAGATATATATAAAAATTGTATATTGAGCTTTAGTCAACCTGTTTCAAAGTTAATTTTACTAAGTAATTTAATTTAATTAATTTAATTTCATTTAATGTAATTAAATATTATTTTTGATATAAAAAGAATTCTGTATTCAAAGTGAATTATTAAAAAGACTCTGTTAAATTGAGTTAGTCGTTTCCATTCACCGCACCAACTTTACACCAATTGGGTCAGTGACTTCACACACATTGTTGACTAGGCGCGAGCGCCGAGTGCATCCACTGGTAACCCGAGAGTGACGTGTCTATTATCCTTCGGATATAATTCCGACTCCAACCAAGGGGACCAACCCTGGTATTCATTGTCCGTAGTCGTCTAAAACAAATCGAGGGCCCTTTTAGGGACGTACCCCTCAACATATATATATATATATATATATATATATATATATATATATATATATATATGGGATGAATTTCACAATAAAACACGTGAAATGAATGAATGCTCGCCCATAAATATATACAACTTACAGGAAAAACAAAACAATTAGCACGTACTTAACAAGGGTTAATGAGAGGCAAAATAAATTTTAACATGATATCGTCAATTTTATACGTCCCCGCACTGTTACTGAAATTGTTTTTAAAATGAATAAATGCACATTCCAGAATATTTCTTTCTATTATATCTCTGTTTTTAACAAGCGCTTTAGAACTATCCCACTTGATGCTATGGTTACATCTATACATATGGTTAAATAAAGCATTGGAATTATTATTATTATTATTATTATTAGCTGTTCTACAAGCATATTTATGCTGTTTTACCCTAATATCTAACGTTTTACCGGTTTGGCCTATATATACTGAGTTACATTGTGTACATCCGATCGAATACACACAACCAACATTATCAGGGCTATTCTTTATTAGGCGTGATTTAACAGTGTGATTATTATTATTATACTTAAAGATTACATTAATGCCAATTGCTTTAAGTACAGTTGGAAGGTATTGAAAATTAACATGGTAAGGTAGGCTAAGGATATTTTTACGCTGAAATTCCTTTACAATTACGTTATTATAATACCTACTATTCTTGGCTTTCTTAATTAAGACAGTTATCTAAAAATGAAATAGGATAACATAATAATTTAGTACCAATATTCATGATATTGCATAACTCGGAATCTAAAAAAAATTCAGGACTGACAACTCTCAATGCTCGAAGAAACATAGCAGCAGAGAAAATAGAGATTTAATAGAAGGATGATGGTCAGAATAAAAATGCACAAAAGAGTTATTATTAGTAGTAGTAGGCTTACGGTAGACTTCATATTTGAACTGATTAGAGCAGCATCTCCAAATTTTTAGATCAAGAAAAGATAGGCTTCCATCATTTTCTTTTTCAACTGTAAACTTAATAATAGATGGGACTAAATTGTTGAGCCTACCAAGAAATAAGTCCACATTCAAATTATTAGGCCAAAGGCATAAAAAAAATATCATCTATATACCTGTACCAAACAAGGTTAAAATTAACAATCGTAGGCAAAATTCGACTTTCAAAAAATTCCATATTAAATAAATTAGCTAGTACAGGTGAAAGGGGATTTCCCATAGCCAATCCAAACGACATAGCATAAAACTTATTTTCAAACTGAAATTTACAATCTTTGACACAAAGCTTAATTAACTCAATAAGAGTGTTGTGTTGAACAGGGAAAGAAGAATATTCAGAGATCTTATAATCTTTTAAAAAAATCAAGTAGGTCATCAACAGGGACTTTTTTTGTGAATAGGGAGCATAGATCGAAGTTTACCAATTTGAAATTAGGGTCATTAGGGAACTTCATTCAGTTTGTCAATAAGATCCATGCTATTTACAATATGTGACTCAGAAATAGAGCCAACTAACGGCGTTAATAAACTAACTAACTAACTAACTAACCATTTTGGTAGCTTATAATAGGTTACGGAGCAAACTGAGCTAACAATAGGCCTCATGGGATTATTTACTTTGTGTGTTTTTACTAAGCCGTACAGATATGGTAGTGACGGATTAATACTAAGACACTGCTGTGGAAGCCTATTATAGTTATTTTTTAAATTTCTCTTAATTTTCTGTTAAACATTTTATTAACATCCTCCAATGGGTCTCTATTTAGAGGTTTGTACGTGTCACGATCACTCAATAATGTATTCATCTTTTCAACATAACTGATTTTGTCCATGATGACGATCGAATTGGATTTGTACACGAAAGACCTTGGAATCGTTTTTCTTTTTCCTTGTGGTTTGCAGTATATACAATATATATATATATATATATATATATATATATATATATATATATATATATATATATATATATATACGAGTCACACGCACGCGCGCACGCATTATGAAAGCATTATTATATTCCTATTATGATGTAATAATAAAAAAAATACGATGGAAATTCATGATCAGATTCTATTTTTATATAGTGTTTTAGGGAGGCACTTCTCCAAAGAAAAATTGAGACAATTTTTTTGTATACTTCACAAATTTCATTTATTTCTACGATATGATGATGTCGGAGAGAGATGTTTCCAACTTTCATTATCCATCCCTAAAACCCACCTATTGCAGGTTATTATAGTTTTCATTTCATTTATCATGTATTCTTTTTAACGTGCCTACTGAATATATATATATATATATATATATATATATATTTGGGATGAATTTCACAATAAAACACGTGAAATGAATGAATGCTCGCCCATAAATATATACAACTTACAGGAAAAACAAAACAATTAGCACGTACTTAACAAGGGTTAATGAGAGGCAAAATAAATTTTAACATGATATCGTCAATTTTATACGTCCCCGCACTGTTACTGAAATTGTTTTTAAAATGAATAAATGCACATTCCAGAATATTTCTTTCTATTATATCTCTGTTTTTAACAAGCGCTTTAGAACTATCCCACTTGATGCTATGGTTACATCTATACATATGGTTAAATAAAGCATTGGAATTATTATTATTATTATTATTATTAGCTGTTCTACAAGCATATTTATGCTGTTTTACCCTAATATCTAACGTTTTACCGGTTTGGCCTATATATACTGAGTTACATTGTGTACATCCGATCGAATACACACAACCAACAACATTATCAGGGCTATTCTTTATTAGGCGTGATTTAACAGTGTGATTATTATTATTATACTTAAAGATTACATTAATGCCAATTGCTTTAAGTACAGTTGGAAGGTATTGAAAATTAACATGGTAAGGTAGGCTAAGGATATTTTTACGCTGAAATTCCTTTACAATTACGTTATTATAATACCTACTATTCTTGGCTTTCTTAATTAAGACAGTTATCTAAAAATGAAATAGGATAACATAATAATTTAGTACCAATATTCATGATATTGCATAACTCGGAATCTAAAAAAAATTCAGGACTGACAACTCTCAATGCTCGAAGAAACATAGCAGCAGAGAAAATAGAGGATTTAATAGAAGGATGATGGTCAGAATAAAAATGCACAAAAGAGTTATTATTAGTAGTAGTAGGCTTACGGTAGACTTCATATTTGAACTGATTAGAGCAGCATCTCCAAATTTTTAGATCAAGAAAAGATAGGCTTCCATCATTTTCTTTTTCAACTGTAAACTTAATAATAGATGGGACTAAATTGTTGAGCCTACCAAGAAATAAGTCCACATTCAAATTATTAGGCCAAAGGCATAAAAAAATATCATCTATATACCTGTACCAAACAAGGTTAAAATTAACAATCGTAGGCAAAATTCGACTTTCAAAAAATTCCATATTAAATAAATTAGCTAGTACAGGTGAAAGGGGATTTCCCATAGCCAATCCAAACGACATAGCATAAAACTTATTTTCAAACTGAAATTTACAATCTTTGACACAAAGCTTAATTAACTCAATAAGAGTGTTGTGTTGAACAGGGAAAGAAGAATATTCAGAGATCTTATAATCTTTTAAAAAAATCAAGTAGGTCATCAACAGGGACTTTTTTTGTGAATAGGGAGCATAGATCGAAGTTTACCAATTTGAAATTAGGGTCATTAGGGAACTTCATTCAGTTTGTCAATAAGATCCATGCTATTTACAATATGTGACTCAGAAATAGAGCCAACTAACGGCGTTAATAAACTAACTAACTAACTAACTAACCATTTTGGTAGCTTATAATAGGTTACGGAGCAAACTGAGCTAACAATAGGCCTCATGGGATTATTTACTTTGTGTGTTTTTACTAAGCCGTACAGATATGGTAGTGACGGATTAATACTAAGACACTGCTGTGGAAGCCTATTATAGTTATTTTTTTAAATTTCTCTTAATTTTCTGTTAAACATTTTATTAACATCCTCCAATGGGTCTCTATTTAGAGGTTTGTACGTGTCACGATCACTCAATAATGTATTCATCTTTTCAACATAACTGATTTTGTCCATGATGACGATCGAATTGGATTTGTACACGAAAGACCTTGGAATCGTTTTTCTTTTTCCTTGTGGTTTGCAGTATATACAATATATATATATATATATATATATATATATATATATATATATATATATATATATATATACGAGTCACACGCACGCGCGCACGCATTATGAAAGCATTATTATATTCCTATTATGATGTAATAATAAAAAAATACGATGGAAATTCATGATCAGATTCTATTTTTATATAGTGTTTTAGGGAGGCACTTCTCCAAAGAAAAATTGAGACAATTTTTTTGTATACTTCACAAATTTCATTTATTTCTACGATATGATGATGTCGGAGAGAGATGTTTCCAACTTTCATTATCCATCCCTAAAACCCACCTATTGCAGGTTATTATAGTTTTCATTTCATTTATCATGTATTCTTTTTAACGTGCCTACTGAATATATATATATATATATATATATATATTTGGGATGAATTTCACAATAAAACACGTGAAATGAATGAATGCTCGCCCATAAATATATACAACTTACAGGAAAAACAAAACAATTAGCACGTACTTAACAAGGGTTAATGAGAGGCAAAATAAATTTTAACATGATATCGTCAATTTTATACGTCCCCGCACTGTTACTGAAATTGTTTTTAAAATGAATAAATGCACATTCCAGAATATTTCTTTCTATTATATCTCTGTTTTTAACAAGCGCTTTAGAACTATCCCACTTGATGCTATGGTTACATCTATACATATGGTTAAATAAAGCATTGGAATTATTATTATTATTATTATTATTAGCTGTTCTACAAGCATATTTATGCTGTTTTACCCTAATATCTAACGTTTTACCGGTTTGGCCTATATATACTGAGTTACATTGTGTACATCCGATCGAATACACACAACCAACAACATTATCAGGGCTATTCTTTATTAGGCGTGATTTAACAGTGTGATTATTATTATTATACTTAAAGATTACATTAATGCCAATTGCTTTAAGTACAGTTGGAAGGTATTGAAAATTAACATGGTAAGGTAGGCTAAGGATATTTTTACGCTGAAATTCCTTTACAATTACGTTATTATAATACCTACTATTCTTGGCTTTCTTAATTAAGACAGTTATCTAAAAATGAAATAGGATAACATAATAATTTAGTACCAATATTCATGATATTGCATAACTCGGAATCTAAAAAAAATTCAGGACTGACAACTCTCAATGCTCGAAGAAACATAGCAGCAGAGAAAATAGAGGATTTAATAGAAGGATGATGGTCAGAATAAAAATGCACAAAAGAGTTATTATTAGTAGTAGTAGGCTTACGGTAGACTTCATATTTGAACTGATTAGAGCAGCATCTCCAAATTTTTAGATCAAGAAAAGATAGGCTTCCATCATTTTCTTTTTCAACTGTAAACTTAATAATAGATGGGACTAAATTGTTGAGCCTACCAAGAAATAAGTCCACATTCAAATTATTAGGCCAAAGGCATAAAAAAAATATCATCTATATACCTGTACCAAACAAGGTTAAAATTAACAATCGTAGGCAAAATTCGACTTTCAAAAAATTCCATATTAAATAAATTAGCTAGTACAGGTGAAAGGGGATTTCCCATAGCCAATCCAAACGACATAGCATAAAACTTATTTTCAAACTGAAATTTACAATCTTTGACACAAAGCTTAATTAACTCAATAAGAGTGTTGTGTTGAACAGGGAAAGAAGAATATTCAGAGATCTTATAATCTTTTAAAAAAATCAAGTAGGTCATCAACAGGGACTTTTTTTGTGAATAGGGAGCATAGATCGAAGTTTACCAATTTGAAATTAGGGTCATTAGGGAACTTCATTCAGTTTGTCAATAAGATCCATGCTATTTACAATATGTGACTCAGAAATAGAGCCAACTAACGGCGTTAATAAACTAACTAACTAACTAACTAACCATTTTGGTAGCTTATAATAGGTTACGGAGCAAACTGAGCTAACAATAGGCCTCATGGGATTATTTACTTTGTGTGTTTTTACTAAGCCGTACAGATATGGTAGTGACGGATTAATACTAAGACACTGCTGTGGAAGCCTATTATAGTTATTTTTTTAAATTTCTCTTAATTTTCTGTTAAACATTTTATTAACATCCTCCAATGGGTCTCTATTTAGAGGTTTGTACGTGTCACGATCACTCAATAATGTATTCATCTTTTCAACATAACTGATTTTGTCCATGATGACGATCGAATTGGATTTGTACCGAAAGACCTTGGAATCGTTTTTCTTTTTCCTTGTGGTTTGCATATATACATATATATATATATATATATATATATATATATATATATATATATATATATATATATATACGAGTCACACGCACGCGCGCACGCATTATGAAAGCATTATTATATTCCTATTATGATGTAATAATAAAAAAAATACGATGGAAATTCATGATCAGATTCTATTTTTATATAGTGTTTTAGGGAGGCACTTCTCCAAAGAAAAATTGAGACAATTTTTTTGTATACTTCACAAATTTCATTTATTTCTACGATATGATGATGTCGGAGAGAGATGTTTCCAACTTTCATTATCCATCCCTAAAACCCACCTATTGCAGGTTATTATAGTTTTCATTTCATTTATCATGTATTCTTTTTAAGGTGCCTACTGATATATATATATATATATATATATATATATATATTTGGGATGAATTTCACAATAAAACACGTGAAATGAATGAATGCTCGCCCATAAATATATACAACTTACAGGAAAAACAAAACAATTAGCACGTACTTAACAAGGGTTAATGAGAGGCAAAATAAATTTTAACATGATATCGTCAATTTTATACGTCCCCGCACTGTTACTGAAATTGTTTTTAAAATGAATAAATGCACATTCCAGAATATTTCTTTCTATTATATCTCTGTTTTTAACAAGCGCTTTAGAACTATCCCACTTGATGCTATGGTTACATCTATACATATGGTTAAATAAAGCATTGGAATTATTATTATTATTATTATTATTAGCTGTTCTACAAGCATATTTATGCTGTTTTACCCTAATATCTAACGTTTTACCGGTTTGGCCTATATATACTGAGTTACATTGTGTACATCCGATCGAATACACACAACCAACAACATTATCAGGGCTATTCTTTTTAGGCGTGATTTAACAGTGTGATTATTATTATTATACTTAAAGATTACATTAATGCCAATTGCTTAAGTACAGTTGGAAGGTATTGAAAATTAACATGGTAAGGTAGGCTAAGGATATTTTTACGCTGAAATTCCTTTACAATTACGTTATTATAATACCTACTATTCTTGGCTTTCTTAATTAAGACAGTTATCTAAAAATGAAATAGGATAACATAATAATTTAGTACCAATATTCATGATATTGCATAACTCGGAATCTAAAAAAAATTCAGGACTGACAACTCTCAATGCTCGAAGAAACATAGCAGCAGAGAAAATAGAGGATTTAATAGAAGGATGATGGTCAGAATAAAAATGCACAAAAGAGTTATTATTAGTAGTAGTAGGCTTACGGTAGACTTCATATTTGAACTGATTAGAGCAGCATCTCCAAATTTTTAGATCAAGAAAAGATAGGCTTCCATCATTTTCTTTTTCAACTGTAAACTTAATAATAGATGGGACTAAATTGTTGAGCCTACCAAGAAATAAGTCCACATTCAAATTATTAGGCCAAAGGCATAAAAAAAATATCATCTATATACCTGTACCAAACAAGGTTAAAATTAACAATCGTAGGCAAAATTCGACTTTCAAAAAATTCCATATTAAATAAATTAGCTAGTACAGGTGAAAGGGGATTTCCCATAGCCAATCCAAACGACATAGCATAAAACTTATTTTCAAACTGAAATTTACAATCTTTGACACAAAGCTTAATTAACTCAATAAGAGTGTTGTGTTGAACAGGGAAAGAAGAATATTCAGAGATCTTATAATCTTTTAAAAAAATCAAGTAGGTCATCAACAGGGACTTTTTTTGTGAATAGGGAGCATAGATCGAAGTTTACCAATTTGAAATTAGGGTCATTAGGGAACTTCATTCAGTTTGTCAATAAGATCCATGCTATTTACAATATGTGACTCAGAAATAGAGCCAACTAACGGCGTTAATAAACTAACTAACTAACTAACTAACCATTTGGTAGCTTATAATAGGTTACGGAGCAAACTGAGCTAACAATAGGCCTCATGGGATTATTTACTTTGTGTGTTTTACTAAGCCGTACAGATATGGTAGTGACGGATTAATACTAAGACACTGCTGTGGAAGCCTATTATAGTTATTTTTTTTAAATTTCTCTTAATTTTCTGTTAAACATTTTATTAACATCCTCCAATGGGTCTCTATTTAGAGGTTTGTACGTGTCACGATCACTCAATAATGTATTCATCTTTTCAACATAACTGATTTTGTCCATGATGACGATCGAATTGGATTTGTACACGAAAGACCTTGGAATCGTTTTTCTTTTCCTTGTGGTTTGCAGTATATACTATATATATATATATATATATATATATATATATATATATATATATATATATATATATATATATATATATATATACGAGTCACACGCACGCGCGCACGCATTATGAAAGCATTATTATATTCTATTATGATGTAATAATAAAAAAAATACGATGGAAATTCATGATCAGATTCTATTTTTATATAGTGTTTTAGGGAGGCACTTCTCCAAAGAAAAATTGAGACAATTTTTTTGTATACTTCACAAATTTCATTTATTTCTACGATATGATGATGTCGGAGAGAGATGTTTCCAACTTTCATTATCCATCCCTAAAACCCACCTATTGCAGGTTATTATAGTTTTCATTTCATTTATCATGTATTCTTTTTAACGTGCCTACTGAATATATATATTATATATATATAATATATTTGGGATGAATTTCACAAAAACACGTGAATGAATGAATGCTCGCCCATAAATATATACAACTTACAGGAAAAACAAAACATTAGCACGTACTTAACAAGGGTTAATGAGAGGCAAATAAATTTTAACATGATATCGTCAATTTTATACGTCCCCGCACTGTTACTGAAATTGTTTTTAAAATGAATAAATGCACATTCCAGAATATTTCTTTCTATTATATCTCTGTTTTTAACAAGCGCTTTAGAACTATCCCACTTGATGCTATGGTTACATCTATACATATGGTTAAATAAAGCATTGGAATTATTATTATTATTATTATTATTAGCTGTTCTACAAGCATATTATGCTGTTTTACCCTAATATCTAACGTTTTACCGGTTTGGCCTATATATACTGAGTTACATTGTGTACATCCGATCGAATACACACAACCAACAACATTATCAGGCTATTCTTTATTAGGCGTGATTTAACAGTTGATTATTATTATTATACTTAAAGATTACATTAATGCCAATTGCTTTAAGTACAGTTGGAAGGTATTGAAAAAACATGGTAAGGTAGGCTAAGGATATTTTTACGCTGAAATTCCTTTACAATTACGTTATTATAATACCTACTATTCTTGGCTTTCTTAATTAAGACAGTTATCTAAAAATGAAATAGGATAACATAATAATTTAGTACCAATATTCATGATATTGCATAACTCGGAATCTAAAAAAAATTCAGGACTGACAACTCTCAATGCTCGAAGAAACATAGCAGCAGAGAAAATAGAGGATTTAATAGAAGGATGATGGTCAGAATAAAATGCACAAAAGAGTTATTATTAGTAGTAGTAGGCTTACGGTAGACTTCATATTTGAACTGATTAGAGCAGCATCTCCAAATTTTTAGATCAAGAAAGATAGGCTTCCATCATTTTCTTTTTCAACTGTAAACTTAATAATAGATGGACTAAATTGTTGAGCCTACCAAGAAATAAGTCCACATTCAAATTATTAGGCCAAAGGCATAAAAAAAATATCATCTATATACCTGTACCAAACAAGGTTAAAATTAACAATCGTAGGCAAAATTCGACTTTCAAAAAATTCCATATTAAATAAATTAGCTAGTACAGGTGAAAGGGGATTTCCCATAGCCAATCCAAACGACATAGCATAAAACTTATTTTCAAACTGAAATTTACAATCTTTGACACAAAGCTTAATTAACTCAATAAGAGTGTTGTGTTGAACAGGGAAAGAAGAATATTCAGAGATCTTATAATCTTTTAAAAAAATCAAGTAGGTCATCAACAGGGACTTTTTTTGTGAATAGGGAGCATAGATCGAAGTTTACCAATTTGAAATTAGGGTCATTAGGGAACTTCATTCAGTTTGTCAATAAGATCCATGCTATTTACAATATGTGACTCAGAAATAGAGCCAACTAACGGCGTTAATAAACTAACTAACTAACTAACTAACCATTTTGGTAGCTTATAATAGGTTACGGAGCAAACTGAGCTAACAATAGGCCTCATGGGATTATTTACTTTGTGTGTTTTTACTAAGCCGTACAGATATGGTAGTGACGGATTAATACTAAGACACTGCTGTGGAAGCCTATTATAGTTATTTTTTTAAATTTCTCTTAATTTTCTGTTAAACATTTTATTAACATCCTCCAATGGGTCTCTATTTAGAGGTTTGTACGTGTCACGATCACTCAATAATGTATTCATCTTTTCAACATAATGATTTTGTCCATGATGACGATCGAATTGGATTTGTACACGAAAGACCTTGGAATCGTTTTCTTTTTCCTTGTGGTTTGCAGTATATACAATATATATTATATATATATATATATATATATATATATATATATATATATATATATATATATATATATATATATATATATATATATATATATATATATACGAGTCACACGCACGCGCGCACGCATTATGAAAGCATTATTATTTCTTATTATGATGTAATAATAAAAAAAATACGATGGAAATTCATGATCAGATTCTATTTTTATATAGTGTTTTAGGGAGGCACTTCTCCAAAGAAAAATTGAGACAATTTTTTTGTATACTTCACAAATTTCATTTATTTCTACGATATGATGATGTCGGAGAGAGATGTTTCCAACTTTCATTATCCATCCCTAAAACCCACCTATTGCAGGTTATTATAGTTTTCATTTCATTTATCATGTATTCTTTTTTAACGTGCCTACTGAATATATATATATATATATATATATATATATATATTTGGGATGAATTTCACAATAAAACACGTGAAATGAATGAATGCTCGCCCATAAATATATACAACTTACAGGAAAAACAAAACAATTAGCACGTACTTAACAAGGGTTAATGAGAGGCAAAATAAATTTTAATATGATATCGTCAATTTTATACGTCCCCGCACTGTTACTGAAATTGTTTTTAAAATGAATAAATGCACATTCCAGAATATTTCTTTCTATTATATCTCTGTTTTTAACAAGCGCTTTAGAACTATCCCACTTGATGCTATGGTTACATCTATACATATGGTTAAATAAAGCATTGGAATTATTATTATTATTATTATTATTAGCTGTTCTACAAGCATATTTATGCTGTTTTACCCTAATATCTAACGTTTTACCGGTTTGGCCTATATATACTGAGTTACATTGTGTACATCCGATCGAATACACACAACCAACAACATTATCAGGGCTATTCTTTATTAGGCGTGATTTAACAGTGTGATTATTATTATTATACTTAAAGATTACATTAATGCCAATTGCTTTAAGTACAGTTGGAAGGTATTGAAAATTAACATGGTAAGGTAGGCTAAGGATATTTTTACGCTGAAATTCCTTTACAATTACGTTATTATAATACCTACTATTCTTGGCTTTCTTAATTAAGACAGTTATCTAAAAATGAAATAGGATAACATAATAATTTAGTACCAATATTCATGATATTGCATAACTCGGAATCTAAAAAAAATTCAGGACTGACAACTCTCAATGCTCGAAGAAACATAGCAGCAGAGAAAATAGAGGATTTAATAGAAGGATGATGGTCAGAATAAAAATGCACAAAAGAGTTATTATTAGTAGTAGTAGGCTTACGGTAGACTTCATATTTGAACTGATTAGAGCAGCATCTCCAAATTTTTAGATCAAGAAAAGATAGGCTTCCATCATTTTCTTTTTCAACTGTAAACTTAATAATAGATGGGACTAAATTGTTGAGCCTACCAAGAAATAAGTCCACATTCAAATTATTAGGCCAAAGGCATAAAAAAATATCATCTATATACCTGTACCAAACAAGGTTAAAATTAACAATCGTAGGCAAAATTCGACTTTCAAAAAATTCCATATTAAATAAATTAGCTAGTACAGGTGAAAGGGGATTTCCCATAGCCAATCCAAACGACATAGCATAAAACTTATTTTCAAACTGAAATTTACAATCTTTGACACAAAGCTTAATTAACTCAATAAGAGTGTTGTGTTGAACAGGGAAAGAAGAATATTCAGAGATCTTATAATCTTTTAAAAAAATCAAGTAGGTCATCAACAGGGACTTTTTTTGTGAATAGGGAGCATAGATCGAAGTTTACCAATTTGAAATTAGGGTCATTAGGGAACTTCATTCAGTTTGTCAAAAGATCCATGCTATTTACAATATGTGACTCAGAAATAGAGCCAACTAACGGCGTTAATAAACTAACTAACTAATTAACTAACCATTTTGGTAGCTTATAATAGGTTACGGAGCAAACTGAGCTAACAATAGGCCTCATGGGATTATTTACTTTGTGTGTTTTTACTAAGCCGTACAGATATGGTAGTGACGGATTAATACTAAGACACTGCTGTGGAAGCCTATTATAGTTATTTTTTTAAATTTCTCTTAATTTTCTGTTAAAATTTATTAACATCCTCCAATGGGTCTCTATTTAGAGGTTTGTACGTGTCACGATCACTCAATAATGTATTCATCTTTTCAACATAACTGATTTTGTCCATGATGAAGATCGAATTGGATTTGTACACGAAAGACCTTGGAATCGTTTTTCTTTTTCCTTGTGGTTTGCAGTATATACAATATATATATAATATATATATATATATATATATATATATATATATATATATATATATATATATATACGAGTCACACGCACGCGCGCACGCATTATGAAAGCATTATTATATTCCTATTATGATGTAATAATAAAAAAATACGATGGAAATTCATGATCAGATTCTATTTTTATATAATGTTTTAGGGAGGCACTTCTCCAAAGAAAAATTGAGACAATTTTTTTGTATACTTCACAAATTTCATTATTTCTACGATATGATGATGTCGGAGAGAGATGTTTCCAACTTTCATTATCCATCCCTAAAACCCACCTATTGCAGGTTATTATAGTTTTCATTTCATTTATCATGTATTCTTTTTAAGGTGCCTACTGAATATATATATATATATATATATATATATATATTTGGGATGAATTTCACAATAAAACACGTGAAATGAATGAATGCTCGCCCATAAATATATACAACTTACAGGAAAAACAAAACAATTAGCACGTACTTAACAAGGGTTAATGAGAGGCAAAATAAATTTTAACATGATATCGTCAATTTTATACGTCCCCGACTGTTACTGAAATTGTTTTTAAAATGAATAAATGCACATTTCAGAATATTTCTTTCTATTATATCTCTGTTTTTAACAAGCGCTTTAGAACTATCCCACTTGATGCTATGGTTACATCTATACATATGGTTAAATAAAGCATTGGAATTATTATTATTATCATTATTATTAGCTGTTCTACAAGCATATTTATGCTGTTTTACCCTAATATCTAACGTTTTACCGGTTTGGCCTATATATACTGAGTTACATTGTGTACATCCGATCGAATACACACAACCAACAACATTATCAGGGCTATTCTTTATTAGGCGTGATTTAACAGTGTGATTATTATTATTATACTTAAAGATTACATTAATGCCAATTGCTTTAAGTACAGTTGGAAGGTATTGAAAATTAACATGGTAAGGTAGGCTAAGGATATTTTACGCTGAAATTCCTTTACAATTACGTTATTATAATACCTACTACTCTTGGCTTTCTTAATTAAGACAGTTATCTAAAAATGAAATAGGATAACATAATAATTTAGTACCAATATTCATGATAGTGCATAACTCGGAATCTAAAAAAAATTCAGGACTGACAACTCTCAATGCTCGAAGAAACATAGCAGCAGAGAAAATAGAGGATTTAATAGAAGGATGATGGTCAGAATAAAAATGCACAAAAGAGTTATTATTAGTAGTAGTAGGCTTACGGTAGACTTCATATTTGAACTGATTAGCAGCATCTCCAAATTTTTAGATCAAGAAAAGATAGGCTTCCATCATTTTCTTTTTCAACTGTAAACTTAATAATAGATGGGACTAAATTGTTGAGCCTACCAAGAAATAAGTCCACATTCAAATTATTAGGCCAAAGGCATAAAAAAAATATCATCTATATACCTGTACCAAACAAGGTTAAAATTAACAATCGTAGGCAAAATTCGACTTTCAAAAAATTCCATATTAAATAAATTAGCTAGTACAGGTGAAAGGGGATTTCCCATAGCCAATCCAAACGACATAGCATAAAACTTATTTTCAAACTGAAATTTACAATCTTTGACACAAAGCTTAATTAACTCAATAAGAGTGTTGTGTTGAACAGGGAAAGAAGAATATTCAGAGATCTTATAATCTTTTAAAAAAATCAAGTAGGTCATCAACAGGGACTTTTTTTGTGAATAGGGAGCATAGATCGAAGTTTACCAATTTGAAATTAGGGTCATTAGGGAACTTCATTCAGTTTGTCAATAAGATCCATGCTATTTACAATATGTGACTCAGAAATAGAGCCAACTAACGGCGTTAATAACTAACTAACTAACTAACTAACCATTTGGTAGCTTATAATAGGTTACGGAGCAAACTGAGCTAACAATAGGCCTCATGGGATTATTTACTTTGTGTGTTTTTACTAAGCCGTACAGATATGGTAGTGACGGATTAATACTAAGACACTGCTGTGGAAGCCTATTATAGTTATTTTTTTAAATTTCTCTTAATTTTCTGTTAAACATTTTATTAACATCCTCCAATGGGTCTCTATTTAGAGGTTTGTACGTGTCACGATCACTCAATAATGTATTCATCTTTTCAACATAACTGATTTTGTCCATGATGACGATCGAATTGGATTTGTACACGAAAGACCTTGGAATCGTTTTTCTTTTTCCTTGTGGGTTTGCAGTATATATATCTATTATATATATATATATATATATAATATATATATTATATATATATATATATATAGGGTGACACTTATTTTCGAAAGTTTGAACTTTTATCGGGACGGGCGCGTTTCTGGTTCCATTTTGTCAAAAATATCGTGTGTAAAATATTTTTGAAATAAAACAATATTTAGAACTGCCTCAATACGGTCAAAGTTTGTATATTTTCTCGAAAAGTAGAAATTTTAGATCATGATGTTCTATGCCTCTAGCAAATAAAATATCACTTCTAGTTTGTTCAAGCTACTAATCTTGACCTAAAACATATAACTGGACTTCATACTTTCAACTATAGGTCCCCCTCAACTCGAGTATTAGCCCCTCAAGGGGGGGGGGGTATCATGGGGCGCCCATCCCCTCTCATTGTTGCCTACTTTGCAGAGATCACGGTGGACTTGCGGGCGGTTGGGAAGTCACAGCGGTGCTTCTCGACCACTTGTAAGAGGAACTGCCTTTGGTCTTCACTCTTGGTAAGGGCCAAGTTGAAAGACTGCATCAACGCCACCCGCGCTCCGCGAAGTCATTGACAACTTGAAGGGCCTGGACTCGGCGGGATGCGGCGATGAAGGCTGGGTCCGTCCGCCACTCCTCCGGATCCTTGAGCAGGAAGGCGGTGCTGATGTCCAGAACCTTGAAGAACTCCTTTGATGTAGTCGTTGTGAACTTGGCCAAATGTTATTGTTGGCGATTGAGGCGGTGGACAGGTCACAATTGATACGCCGCGGGGGATCCTCCGATCCTTCCTCTTCTTCCATCGCTTTAATCATCTCCCGCTTTGTCGCCAAGTCGATACCCTCGTCGAAGATGGCCAGGGTGACGAGGCGCTCGCTCAAGTACCATAGGTGCCTGGCGAAGACTGTCGCCGTCGCCTTGGCCACCGCTGAGTCCGGATAATAGACGAGGGCCTTGAGCAGCGCGAGGTCCGCGGCTGGGGCCGTTGCCGGGAGCGGCGCTTTGTACCAGGCCGTCACGTAGATGGACACGGCGAAGATGGTGAATCGCCGGATTCCAGCCGCTTCGCCTGACGACATCTGAAACTGTTCCCGGAACAGGAACAGTTTGATGGCATAGATGACTTTTGCCATCCAGCGCGCGCGATGGAAGGCGCCGGGACGAGCGAACCGGGCACCCGCTTGTTCGGACCGCCCAGCACAATTGCAGAGAGCTCCAGAAGTTCCCTGTAGTCATCACGTGGATGTTGACCGTCGAGGAGGCGGCTGAATTCGATCAGCAGGTCGTCGCGGGCGTCCTTCAGGTGCTGCGGCATGGTTCCATCCTCGAAGGGCTTCGCTTTGGTTTGATCGATGAAGTCCCACTGGGCGGCGAATCGTTTGAACAGGAGGATGTCAGGACCAGTAGAGGGACCGAGGCACGCCGTGAATGCCTTCTCGCACACCAGTTCGTGGATGTGGTGGCGGCAAGCCAAATGAAGCACTGTCTTCTCGAGTTTCTGCTCAATGATATAGCAAGCTCCTCCTGAGAGTCCTGTGTTTGAGGCGGTGGTGTCAAAAGAGAGGGCACAGATCCGTCCCTTGATGTCCCAATCCTCGAGGGCAGAGAGGACGGCTTCCGCCATGGCGCGGCCGGTGCCGTCGGGGAGGCTGGGCACAGCCAGAAGCTTGTCGACGTTCTCCCCAGACACCAGAACTGGAAGGCGATCTTCAGCAGGGCCTCCGTCAGCCGCTGGTACGATTTTCCCGTCCCAGTGAACGGTCAGCGGCACAGTAGGATGGAAGGCTGCCTTCATTTCCGCTGCTGCCATAGCACGGAACTTTGCTCGGTCGCGGCGGGAGGATTCGCGGTTCAAGACCAGCTCCTCAGGGTCGTGGCCCAAGCTCCTCGCAGCCGCCGACAGCAAAAAAACACCTTCTCGGTCGGTAAGTTTCGTCCGATCCATCGCTGCGGAGAGATCAGGGGTGATCATCTTTTTCGACGCGCGGAATCGCTTGGGTGGTAAAGGGGTCGTAGATGCTTCTGCATTCGACGTGGACGGGCCCGGGAGAGAGAGCTCTTCCTCTTCTTCTCGGCGACGACGCCGTGTCGGTGACCGAGTCGGGCTGCTTGCACCTGAGCTGGAGCTCGATGCCAGTTCGACGAGTTCTTCTCGGCTCTCTCTGTTCGCCCTTTCATCATCTTGCCGGCGGCTCCTTTCCGCTTCCTGTCTCCTCGCACGCTCCTCCTCAGTGTGCAGCGTCATGTCACGTGTGGAGGAGATGCGGCCGCGCCGCACCTCGGCCCTTTGTCCCGTCAGGAACTCCCTGTCCTCTTCGATTGTGATCATCGACATCGCCTGTTCGTGTGCGATGTCGAAGAGGCGGTCAAGGGATGAGAGGAACTCGGCCTCGTTCCTGATTTGGGTCACAGTGCGCCGTTTCGAGTTCTTGTTCAGAGCCCGCCACTTCTCGTACATTCGGAGAACCTTGTCCCTTACGCGTTGGTCTTTCTGCGTAGGAATACGGGACCGCTCCCAGAATTCCTTGACTGCGGTCACTGTCTCAGCGGCTGCTTCCTTGATCGGCTTCTTGACGTCAAGGTGAAGGTGGAAAAAGTACTGAAGCGCCTGCTTTCCCGTAGACAGCATGCTTCCTGTGATGCTGTGGTCCACGGTCCCCAGGAGATAGACTGCTGTTTTAGATCTTGTTGCCGAAGCCATCACGTCGTTTCAGAACTCACTGAAAAAGAGAATGAAACACTGTTAGTGTTGGCAAAACTCGTCCCAACCCATTTTCTACTTAGAATAACATGTTCTTTCGCCTGTATCAATATTTGGATAAACTCGTGTTACACCCTGTATAATACCTCATTTTAGTCTTCTGTACACCAGTGCGGAAGACTAAACCAACGACTCTGACCGTCCGTCTGTCTGTCTGTTATCATTTTTCAACTCAGAAACTACAGCAGCTATCGAAACGAAAACTGACATGATAACAGAACGCCATGAGTACTTTTCGACAAAAAGTATAAACTTTGACCTCGTTGAGGCAGTTCTAATTATTATTTTATTTCAAACGTATTTTACACACAATGTTTTTGGACGGAATGACACCAGAAATGCGCCCGTCCTGATAGAAATTCACAAAAAATGAAAAACACCCCAAATAAGTGGCACCCTAATATATATATATATACGAGTCACACGCACGCGCGCACGCATTATGAAAGCATTATTATATTCCTATTATGATGTAATAATAAAAAAAATACGATGGAAATTCATGATCAGATTCTATTTTTATATAGTGTTTTAGGGAGGCACTTCTCCAAAGAAAAATTGAGACAATTTTTTTGTATACTTCACAAATTTCATTTATTTCTACGATATGATGATGTCGGAGAGAGATGTTTCCAACTTTCATTATCCATCCCTAAAACCCACCTATTGCAGGTTATTATAGTTTTCATTTCATTTATCATGTATTCTTTTTAAGGTGCCTACTGAATATATATATATATATATATATATATATATATATATATATATATATTTGGGATGAATTTCACAATAAAACACGTGAAATGAATGAATGCTCGCCCATAAATATATACAACTTACAGGAAAAACAAAACAATTAGCACGTACTTAACAAGGGTTAATGAGAGGCAAAATAAATTTTAACATGATATCGTCAATTTTATACGTCCCCGCACTGTTACTGAAATTGTTTTTAAAATGAATAAATGCACATTCCAGAATATTTCTTTCTATTATATCTCTGTTTTTAACAAGCGCTTTAGAACTATCCCACTTGATGCTATGGTTACATCTATACATATGGTTAAATAAAGCATTGGAATTATTATTATTATTATTATTATTAGCTGTTCTACAAGCATATTTATGCTGTTTTACCCTAATATCTAACGTTTTACCGGTTTGGCCTATATATACTGAGTTACATTGTGTACATCCGATCGAATACACACAACCAACAACATTATCAGGGCTATTCTTTTTTAGGCGTGATTTAACAGTGTGATTATTATTATTATACTTAAAGATTACATTAATGCCAATTGCTTCAAGTACAGTTGGAAGGTATTGAAAATTAACATGGTAAGGTAGGCTAAGGATATTTTTACGCTGAAATTCCTTTACAATTACGTTATTATAATACCTACTATTCTTGGCTTTCTTAATTAAGACAGTTATCTAAAAATGAAATAGGATAACATAATAATTTAGTACCAATATTCATGATATTGCATAACTCGGAATCTAAAAAAAATTCAGGACTGACAACTCTCAATGCTCGAAGAAACATAGCAGCAGAGAAAATAGAGGATTTAATAGAAGGATGATGGTCAGAATAAAAATGCACAAAAGAGTTATTATTAGTAGTAGTAGGCTTACGGTAGACTTCATATTTGAACTGATTAGAGCAGCATCTCCAAATTTTTAGATCAAGAAAAGATAGGCTTCCATCATTTTCTTTTTCAACTGTAAACTTAATAATAGTTGGGACTAAATTGTTGAGCCTACCAAGAAATAAGTCCACATTCAAATTATTAGGCCAAAGGCATAAAAAAAATATCATCTATATACCTGTACCAAACAAGGTTAAAATTAACAATCGTAGGCAAAATTCGACTTTCAAAAAATTCCATATTAAATAAATTAGCTAGTACAGGTGAAAGGGGATTTCCCATAGCCAATCCAAACGACATAGCATAAAACTTATTTTCAAACTGAAATTTACAATCTTTGACACAAAGCTTAATTAACTCAATAAGAGTGTTGTGTTGAACAGGGAAAGAAGAATATTCAGAGATCTTATAATCTTTTAAAAAAATCAAGTAGGTCATCAACAGGGACTTTTTTTGTGAAAAGGGAGCATAGATCGAAGTTTACCAATTTGAAATTAGGGTCATTAGGGAACTTCATTCAGTTTGTCAATAAGATCCATGCTATTTACAATATGTGACTCAGAAATAGAGCCAACTAACGGCGTTAATAAACTAACTAACTAACTAACTAACCATTTTGGTAGCTTATAATAGGTTACGGAGCAAACTGAGCTAACAATAGGCCTCATGGGATTATTTACTTTGTGTGTTTTTACTAAGCCGTACAGATATGGTAGTGACGGATTAATACTAAGACACTGCTGTGGAAGCCTATTATAGTTATTTTTTTAAATTTCTCTTAATTTTCTGTTAAACATTTTATTAACATCCTCCAATGGGTCTCTATTTAGAGGTTTGTACGTGTCACGATCACTCAATAATGTATTCATCTTTTCAACATAACTGATTTTGTCCATGATGACGATCGAATTGGATTTGTACACGAAAGACCTTGGAATCGTTTTTCCTTTTCCTTGTGGATTTGCAGTATATAAATATATATATATATATATATATATATATATATATATATAATATATATACGAGTCACACGCACGCGCGCACGCATTATGAAAGCATTATTATATTCGTATTATGATGTAATAATAAAAAAAATACGATGGAAATTCATGATCAGATTCTATTTTTATATAGTGTTTTAGGGAGGCACTTCTCCAAAGAAAAATTGAGACAATTTTTTTGTATACTTCACAAATTTCATTTATTTCTACGATATGATGATGTCGGAGAGAGATGTTTCCAACTTTCATTATCCATCCCTAAAACCCACCTATTGCAGGTTATTATAGTTTTCATTTCATTTATCATGTATTCTTTTTAACGTGCCTACTGAATATATATATATATATATATATATGTCCCGTAGTGTAAATCCTTACGGTACAAAAGAGTTCGTCTCCGACGAATTGCATTCTAAACCTTGAACCCAAAATTCTTTTGTTCTGATATCACAGAGTGTGCATTCTTTCATGCGCGGAGAAATCCAATGTAATCCGTATAAATCCACATAAATCCCATTAATCCGTATAAATCCGTATAAATCCCAGTAATCCAAATCTAAATTGTTAGATGCGAGGTGCATATGAAAATATGCACATCGCATGAATTCTTCGATCCCTCCGCGTCTCTATTATTGTCAGCATCACGTGATGCAAGGCAAGCGTCTATAAACATCTCAGTTTTTATATTTTTTATTATTAAATTTTCCTAAAAAACCTGATCTATTCCCATAGATAAAGCATAATTGTGTCAACCTATAGCCCACCAGATTTCCCCTAGCTCGACCTACTCGCATACCAAATTTCAGCTCTTCCTAACCCCTATTTCTCTTTTCCAAAGAATCACGCAAAAGTGATTCTCTCGATTATGAAATTCATTTGCGCCCTGTAAATTCCTTCCAAATCAGTTCCCTTTTGTATAGGTTCGACCCTCCTTCCAGGCCGCCCCCCTGGCGCCTCTCGATCCTACAATTATGCCTTATTATCAAAAGAAAAAATGTAAATTCCGCGAAACCTATTTCGATCACGATTGGTTCGCCCCCGGAACTCTCCCGAAGTTCCATCTCCCAATCGAGGCAGTAAATTAACGTCGCCTCCGCTTAAATTCGAATATAAGAAACTATTATAGGCGCTTGCTGTTAGGCTCCGCCCGTAAGAGGGTGACCCTTAGTTTACCTCGTCTCCGCCTACCCCGAGGTTATAAAAACCCCGAGAGCGTCGGAAACGAGGTTCTTTGCTTTCTGACAATCTTCATAATACGTAAACTCTGTGACCTAAGTCTGTAAATATTCCTGCAGTGGCACTACCCCTCCCGGTCAACTTAGCTTCCATTTGATAATGGAACTTAACCTCAGATATATATAAAAATTGTATATTGAGCTTTAGTCAACCTGTTCAAAGTTAATTTTACTAAGTAATTTAATTTAATTAATTTAATTTCATTTAATGTAATTAAATATTATTTTTGATATAAAAAGAATTCTGTATTCAAAGTGAATTATTAAAAAGACTGTTAAATTGAGTTAGTCGTTTCCATTCACCGCACCAACTTTACAACCAATTGGGGTCAGTGACTTCCACACACATTGTTGACTAGGCGCGAGCGCCGAGTGCATCCACTGGTAACCCGAGAGTGACGTGTCTATTATCCTTCGGATATAATTCCGACTCCAACCAAGGGGACCAACCCTGGTATTCATTGTCCGTAGTCGTCTAAAACAAATCGAGGGCCCTTTTAGGGACGTACCCCTCAACACTGGAGGTCCCACCCCGAGACGCAGAGGACCCAGGAACCCCCAGGACCCGGAATTTGGGTGAACGAAGTCTTGCCCATCTCGCCCCGGGTTCTCCCTCACTCCTCTCGGAAGGCGCCAAGGCTGTACATGACGTCACCGTCTAGCCCTTGTCTCATCTGGGAGTGACCTTCAAATCGAGAGAGACGCCAGCTGATGCCACGTCACGAAGTCGCCTCAGTTTCCTCTCTCGGTCCACTTCACGCGAACGTTTTCTACGTTTGAGTGATAAATGAACGTAACTATTAAGTATCACTGATTACCTTTAACCCAATTATAATCTTTAAATTGTGTACGCAGATTATACACTAATCATTAACATTACTTTTGCCACCGTAATAGTTCACGGTGAATGGTGACTAGTAATACTAACTACAAACAAACGTTAAGAAAATTTTAATTTTCTTTTTGTTTAGTTTTTTCACTTTGAGTAAGTGGGATCCGTGAAGTGATTTCACCACTTAATAATTTTTCTTAATTATCAAACTTAGTGTAAATTAACGTGTAATTTTAATTAATTACGTAATAGTGAAATACGCTATTATTGTGACTAAGTAGTCATTTATTATTATTTTTCTTTAACGATTTTAATAAGTGAATTATTTTAAATTCGTTTTCATTATTGAATTACCGAGTGTAATATTTTACTTTTTATTTCTGTAATTGAATAGGTTAGGTAGGGTTAGGTTATTCTTTTCATTTTAATTGTTTTACTTGGTTCTACGGAAATTACGCTTGTGACCTAATTGCAGGCCACATCCGTGATTACGATTGGGGCACGACTAGGGTACTTCCTTGCGAACTCAGGCAGAGGGTAGGATCCACCACCGCTGGAACTCACGTTGCCATCGTTAGGATCGAGGATACGAAAAGGGACTTTGTGTGGGACTCTTCATTCATTGGAGACCAACGATTCGACAATCGGATTACAAGTAACCTTTTGCTATCCCAACCTTTATTTTTTTCTTATTTCGTTTTTTTATTACTATAATAACACCTATTTAAGGAGAGTGATATAACAAAACTGGCATAACTTGTTTTTTTTTAGCTATCACGTCGTTCCTGATATACGATATTTTAGTGTGTTACTGCAGTTGTTGAGGTTTCCTCGATTGTTTTGCGTTTGATTAAGTTAACCGAATTTTTAAACTTCTAATTTTTTTTAATTAAATAATTAGTAGTTTACTTAATTTGGACCATCCCCCCCCCCCAAAAAAAAACAGAACAAAACAAAACAACGCAAACACACTGATACTATATATACTAGGACCACACTGCCAAAACACACTTCAATTGTTTGTTTTCGCGCGTGACGTGTATGCCACATTCCGATTCCGATTCAGACCGGGAATTTTTATTACCACTTACACCTCCACGCCCGTCCTTCCCCAAACGTCGCCGCATTCCCAACATCAACATGGCTGACACTAACACTGCTTCCACTGCTGCTGCTGCCGCGACCGCGCCTGCCACGAATATTACGTATTCCAGGTTACTCAACTTACCGGCGTCCGTTCCAAGATTTAAGGGAACCGTCGCGGGAAAGACCACCGAGCCACTTGTTCACCACTGGCTCCACAAACTGGAAGTATATTTCGAGAATGAGAAGGTGATCACGGACAAGGATAGGATCTTGGAAGCACAACGGTTTGTAGATCTAGAAGAAGGGTCAGCATCGAAGTTTGTTGACACTAACCCCGACTTAGAAGCGGCCACTACATGGACCCAGTATCGTCGGATCCTCTTGGACAATTTCCGAGATGTCAGCGACACTCAACCATTTGTGGCCATGACGAATTTGTTCCGATTGCGTTGGCAGGATGGTGAAGATTTTATGGAGTTTAGGAATCGCATTCAAGGCACTATGAATAGTGTCATCTTAGCCCTTGACGGAGCTTTTGATTATAAGATGTCCTCGCAAACGGCGAAGATATTGTCCTTTTCGGCCATGTATGCGAACCTACCAAGTCACCACCAAGTAAGATTCCAGAAACACGCGGATCTCACCGCGTCGTTAGCAACGGTCGTGAACAAAATGAAGGAGTCGTGTCCAAACTCAACTGATCTGAATGTTCGTCAACCGAGGGAAGAACGAACCAAAACCTCCCAGTCCATCCGTTATACTACCGAACAAACAGGAAGGCCCCAGAAGCAAAAGTTTGCTTCTGCAACGCCCGCGCCGTCGAACCAGTCTCGACCAAACTCATCGCGACAGACTCCCCCAAGTTCGCCCCTACGGTGTTACAACTGCTGTCAAGTAGGACATGGTATAAAACAATGCAGGGCGGCTGCTTATTGCGATTCCTGCAGGGAATCCGGTCACCGGCGGGGAGATCGTCCCAAGTGCCGGGAGAAGGGTGCACCGCCCCAGCGACGGGAAGAGTGGTCCAAAGGATCTCGACCTCCCAGGAGGCCAAAGAAGAAGGGATACCCTGAGGGAACCCCTC
>JAJOZX010021330.1:0-26568 GCA_023014485.1 Bathynomus jamesi | reverse complement strand
TACCGCTATCCTTATCTTTTATCTTATATTCTATGCTATCTATGTGGCGATAACGCCCACAGATATAAAAGCTTATACGATATCCTTGGCTTAACCTGCCTAAAAATATATTTCACGTACGAAAGGTTTTAATGAAGAGAGAACATAACAGTTCCCCTTATTTGTGTGCCTGTGTCTGCTTACCGATCACGGTACCAGACGAAAATCGCTTACAAAAATGCAATAAAGCGCCGCCTATACAAAATAAACTACATAGCAAACAATGCAGCTCCTAGCTGGTCTGAGTATGAACTGCAAACCACACACAGCTCACACTGGGAGGGAGCTACATGGAGAGTTGCACCCTTTCCCTTCCCAAAGGCCATTATAATTATGCCACTACGCTATTCTTATCTTTTATGTTATATTTTATGCTCTCTATGTGGCGATAACGCCCACAGATATAAAAGCTTATACGATATCCTTGTCTTAACCTGCCTAAAAATATATTTCACGTACGAAAGGTATTAATCAAGAGCGAACATAAGAGTTCCCCTTATTTGTGTGCCTGTGTCTGGGAACCGATCACGGTGACAGACAGAAATCGCTTACTAAAATTCAATAAAGCGTCGCCTATACTAAATAACTACATAGCAAACAATGCAGCTCCTAGCTGGTCTGACTATGAACTGCAAACCACACACAGCTCACCACGGGGAGGTAGATACATGATGAGTTGCACCCTTTCCCTTCCCATAGGCCATTATAAATATGCCACTACCGCTATCTTTATCTTTCGTTATATTTTATTCTATCTATGTGGCAATAACCCCCACAGATATAAAACCTTACACGATATCCTCGTCTTAACCTGCCTAAAAACATATTTCACGTAACAAAACTTTTAATCACGAACGAACATAAGAGTTCTACTTATTCATCTGCCTGTGTCTGCGTACCGATCACGATACCAGACGGAATTCTCATACTAAAATCCAAGCACATCCTATAATAAACTCCATAGCTAACAATGCAGCGCCTAGCTGGTTTGAGTATGAACTGCAAACCACCCACAACTCACCACGGGGAGGTTGCTGCATAGTGAGTTGCACTCCCTCCCCAACGGCCCTTATAAATGGGCCCCTACACCTATCCTTTACTTTTATCTTATATTTTACGTATCTATGTGACGATAACGCCATAGATATAAAACCCTACAACATATCCTCTCTTTAACCTGCCTAAAATATTTCACGTACGAAAGGTTTTAATGAAGAGCGAACATAACAGTTCCCTTATTTGTGTGCCTGTGTCTGTTACCGATCACGGTACCAGACGGAAATCGCTTACAAAAATGCAATAAAGCGCCGCCTATACAAAATACACTACATAGCAAACAATGCAGCTCCAGGCTGGTTTCAGTATGAACTGCAAACCACACACAGCTCACCACGGGGAGGGAGCTACATGGTGAGTTGCACCCTTTCCCTTCCCAAAGGCCATTATAATATGCCACTACCGCTATCCTTATATTTTATGTTATATTTTATGCTATCTATGTGGCGATAACGCCCACAGATATAAAAGCTTATACGATATCCTTGTCTTAACCTGCCTAAAAATATATTTCACGTACGAAATTTATTAATCAAGAGTGAACATAAGAGTTCCCCTTATTTGTGTGCCTGTGTCTGGGAACCGATCACGGTGCCAGACGGAAATCGCTTACTAAAATTCAATAAAGCGTCGCCTATACGAAATAAAGTACATAGCAAACAATGCAGCTCCTAGCTGGTGTATGAACTGCAAACCACCCACAACTCACCACGGGGAGGTTGCTGCATAGTGAGTTGCACTCCCTCCCCAACGGCCCTTATAAATGGGCCCCTACACCTATCCTTTACTTTTATCTTATATTTTACGTATCTATGTGACGATAACGCCCATAGATATAAAACCCTACAACATATCCTCCTCTTAACCTGCCTAAAAACATATTTCACGTACGAAAGGTTTTAATGAAGAGCGAACATAACAGTTCCCCTTATTTGTGTGCCTGTCTGCTTACCGATCACGGTACCAGACGGAAATCGCTTACAAAAATGCCATAAAGCGTCGCCTATACAAAATACACTACATAGCAAACAATGCAGCTCCAGGCTGGTTTCAGTATGAACTGCAAACCACACACAGCTCACCACGGGGAGGGAGCTACATGGTGAGTTGCACCCTTTCCCTTCCCAAAGGCCATTATAATATGCCACTACCGCTATCCTTATATTTTGTTATATTTTATGCTATCTATGTGGCGATAACGCCAACAGATATAAAAGCTTATACGATATCCTTGTCTTAACCTGCCTAAAAATATATTTCACGTACGAAAGTTATTAATCAAGAGAGCATAATAGTTCCCCTTATTTGTGTGCCTGTGTCTGGGAACCGATCACGGTGCCAGACGGAAATCGCTTACTAAAATTCAATAAAGCGTCGCCTATACAATAAAAGTACATAGCAAACAATGCAGCTCCTAGCTGGTCTGAGTATGAACTGCAAACCACACACAGCTCACCACGGGGAGGTAGATACATGATGAGTTGCACCCTTTCCCTTCCCATCGGCCATTATAAATATGCCACTGCCGCTATCTTTATCTTTCGTTATATTTTATGCTATGTGCCAATAACGCCCACAGATATAAAAGCTTACACGATATCCTCGTCTTAACCTGCCTAAAAATATATTTCACGTAACAAAACTTTTAATCACGAACGAACATAAGGGTTCTACTTATTCGTCTGCCTGTGTCTGCGTACCGATCAGGATACCAGACGGAATTATCATACTAAAATCCAATAAAGCGCGTCCTATAATAAATTCCATAGCTAACAATGCAGCGCCTAGCTGGTTTGAGTATGAACTGCAAACAACCCACAACTCACCACGGGGAGGTTGCTGCATAGTGAGTTGCACTCCCTCCCCAACGGCCCTTATAAATGGGCCCCTACACCTATCCTTAACTTTTATCTTATATTTTACGTATCTATGTGACGATAACGCCCATAGATATAAAACCCTACAACATATCCTCCTCATAACCTGCCTAAAAATATATTTCACGTAAGAAAGGTTTTAATGAAGAGCGAACATAACAGTTCCTTCTTTGTGTGCCTGTGTCTGCTTACCGATCACGGTACCAGACGGAAATCGCTTACAAAAATGCAATAAAGCGCCACCTATACAAAATACACTACATAGCAAACAATGCAGCTCCAGGCTGGTCTAAGTATGAACTGCAAACCACACACAGCTCACCACGCGGAGGGAGCTACATGGTGAGTTGCACCCTTTAGCTTCCCAAAGGCCATTATAATTATGACACTACCGCTATCCTTATCTTTTATCTTATATTCTATGCTATGTGGCGATAACGCCCACAGATATAAAAGCTTATACGATATCCTTGGCTTAACCTGCCTAAAAATATATTTCACGTACGAAAGGTTTTAATGAAGAGAGAACATAACAGTTCCCCTTATTTGTGTGCCTGTGTCTGCTTACCGATCACGGTACCAGACGAAAATCGCTTACAAAAATGCAATAAAGCGCCGCCTCTTCAAAATAAACTACATAGCAAACAATGCAGCTCCTAGCTGGTCTGAGTATGAACTGCAAACCACACACAGCTCACCACGGGGAGAGAGCTACATGGAGAGTTGCACCCTTTCCCTTTCCAAAGGCCATTATAATTATGCCACTACCGCTATTCTTATCTTTTATGTTATATTTTATGCTCTCTATGTGGCGATAACGCCCACAGATATAAAAGCTTATACGATATCCTTGTCTTAACCTGCCTAAAAATATATTTCACGTACGAAAGGTATTAATCAAGTGCGAACATAAGAGTTCCCCTTATTTGTGTGCCTGTGTCTTGGAACCGATCACGGTGACAGACGGAAATCGCTTACTAAAATTCAATAAAGCGTCGCCTATACAAATAAACTACATAGCAAACAATGCAGCTCCTAGCTGGTCTGAGTATGAACTGCAAACCACACACAGCTCACCACGGGGAGGTAGATACATGATGAGTTGCACCCTTTCCCTTCCCATAGGCCATTATAAATATGCCACTACCGCTATCTTTATCTTTCGTTAATTTTATTCTATCTATGTGGCAATAACGCCCACAGATATAAAACCTTACACGATATCCTCGTCTTAACCTGCGTAAAAACATATTTCACGTAACAAAACTTTTAATCACGAACGAACATAAGAGTTCTACTTATTCGTCTGCCTGTGTCTGCGTACCGATCACGATACCAGACGGAATTCTCATACTAAAATCCAAGCACGTCCTATAATAAACTCCATAGCTAACAATGCAGCGCCTAGCTGGTTTGAGTATGAACTGCAAACACCCCAAACTCACCACGGGGAGGTTGCTGCATAGTGAGTTGCACTCCCTCCCCAACGGCCCTTATAAATGGGCCCCTACACCTATCCTTTACTTTATCTTATATTTTACGTATCTATGTGACGATAACGCCCATAGATATAAAACCCTATAGGCGTCGCCTATACTAAATAACTACATAGCAAACAATGCAGCTCCTAGCTGGTCTGAGTATGAACTGCAAACCACACACAGCTCACCACGGGGAGGTAGATACATGATGAGTTGCACCCTTTCCCTTCCCATAGGCCATTATAAATATGCCACTACCGCTATCTTTATCTTTCGTTATATTTTATTCTATCTATGTGGCAATAACGCCCACAGATATAAAACCTTACACGATATCCTCGTCTTAACCTGCGTAAAAACATATTTCACGTAACAAAACTTTTAATCACGAACGAACATAAGAGTTCTACTTATTCGTCTGCCTGTGTCTGCGTACCGATCACGATACCAGACAGAATTCTCATACTAAAATCCAAGCACGTCCTATAATAAACTCCATAGCTAACAATGCAGCGCCTAGCTGGTTTGAGTATGAACTGCAAACCACCCACAACTCACCACGGGGAGGTTGCTGCATAGTGAGTTGCACTCCCTCCCCAACGGCCCTTATAAATGGGCCCCTACACCTATCCTTTACTTTTATCTTATATTTTACGTATCTATGTGACGATAACGCCCATAGATATAAAACCCTACAACATATCCTCCTCTTAACCTGCCTAAAAATATATTCACGTACGAAAGGTTTTAATGAAGAGCGAACATAACAGTTCCCCTTATTTGTGTGCCTGTGTCTGCTTACCGATCACGGTACCAGACGGAAATCGCTTACAAAAATGCAATAAAGCGCCGCCTATACAAAATACACTACATAGCAAACAATGCAGCTCCAGGCTGGTTTGAGTATGAACTGCAAACCACACACAGCTCACCACGGGGAGGGAGCTACATGGTGAGTTGCACCCTTTAGCTTCCCAAAGGCCATTATAATTATGACACTACCGCTATCCTTATCTTTTATCTTATATTCTATGCTATCTATGTGGCGATAACGCCCACAGATATAAAAGGTTATACGATATCCTTGGCTTAACCTGCCTAAAAATATTTCACGTACGAAAGGTTTTAATGAAGAGAGAACATAACAGTTCCCTTATTTGTGTGCCTGTGTCTGCTTACCGATCACGGTACCAGACGAAAATCGCTTACAAAAATGCAATAAAGCGCCGCCTATACAAAATAAACTACATAGCAAACAATGCAGCTCCTAGCTGGTCTGAGTATGAACTGCAAACCACACACAGCTCACCACGGGGAGGGAGCTACATGGAGAGTTGCACCCTTTCCCTTCCCAAAGGCCATTATAATTATGCCACTACCGCTATTCTTATCTTTTGTTATATTTTATGCTCTCTATGTGGCGATAACGCCCACAGATATAAAAGTTTATACGATATCCTTGTCTTAACCTGCCTAAAAATATATTTCACGTACGAAAGTTATTAATCAAGAGTGAACATAAGAGTTCCCCTTATTTGTGTGCCTGTGTCTGGGAACCGATCACTGTGCCAGACGGAAATCGCTTACTAAAATTCAATAAAGCGTCGCCTATACTAAAAAGTACATAGCAAACAATGCAGCTCCTTGCTGGTCTGAGTATGAACTGCAAACCACACACAGCTCACCACGGGGAGGTAGATACATGATGAGTTGCACCCTTCCCCTCCCATAGGCCATTATAAATATGCCACTACCGCTATCTTTATCTTTCGTTATATTTTATTCTATCTATGTGGCAATAACGCCCACAGATATAAAACCTTACACGATATCCTCGTCTTAACCTGCCTAAAAACATATTTCACGTAACAAAACTTTTAATCACGAACGAACATAAGATTTCTACTTATTCGTCTGCCTGTGTCTGCGTACCGATCACGATACCAGACGGAATTCTCATACTAAAATCCAATAAAGCACGTCCTATAATAACTCCATAGCTAACAATGCAGCGCCTAGCTGGTTTGAGTATGAACTGCAAACCACCCACAACTCACCACGGGGAGGTTGCTGCATAGTGAGTTGCACTCCCTCCCCAACGGCCCTTATAAATGGGCCCCTACACCTATCCTTAACTTTTATCTGATATTTTACGTATCTATGTGACGATAACGCCCATAGATATAAAACCCTACAAAATATCCTCCTCTTAACCTGCCTAAAAATATATTTCACGTACGAAAGGTTTTAATGAAGAGTGAACATAACAGTTCCTTCTTTGTGTGCCTGTGTCTGCTTACCGATCACGGTACCAGACGGAAATCGCTTACAAAAATGCAATAAAGCGCCGCCTATACAAAATACACTACATAGCAAACAATGCAGCTCCAGCCTGGTTTCAGTATGAACTGCAAACCACACACAGCTCACCACGGTGAGGGAGCTACATGGTGAGTTGCACCCTTTAGCTTCCCAAAGGCCATTATAATTATGACACTACCGCTATCCTTATCTTTTATCTTATATTCTATGCTATCTATGTGGCGATAACGCCCACAGATATAAAAGCTTATACGATATCCTTGGCTTAACCTGCCTAAAAATATATTTCACGTACGAAAGGTTTTAATGAAGAGAGAACATAACAGTTCCCCTTATTTGTGTGCCTGTGTCTGCTTACCGATCACGGTACCAGACGAAAATCGCTTACAAAAATGCAATAAAGCGCCGCCTCTTCAAAATAAACTACATAGCAAACAATGCAGCTCCTAGCTGGTCTGAGTATGAACTGCAAACCACACACAGCTCACCACGGGGAGAGAGCTACATGGAGAGTTGCACCCTTTCCTTTCCAAAGCCATTATAATTATGCCACTACAGCTATTCTTATCTTTATGTTATATTTATGCTCTCTATGTGGCGATAACGCCCACAGATATAAAAGCTTATACGACATCCTTGTCTTAACCTGCCTAAAAATATATTTCACGTACGAAAGGTATTAATCAAGTGCGAACATAAGAGTTCCCTTATTTGTGTGCCTGTTGTCTTGGAAACCGATCACGGTGACAGACGGAAATCGCTTACTAAAATTCAATAAAGCGTCGCCTATACTAAATAACTACATAGCAAACAATGCAGCTCCTAGCTGGTCTGAGTATGAACTGCAAACCACACACAGCCTCACCACGGGGAGGTAGATACATGATGAGTGCACCATTTCCCTTCCCATAGGCCATTATAAATATGCCACTACCGCTATCTTTATCTTTCGTTATATTTTATTCTATCTATGTGGCAATAACGCCCACAGATATAAAACCTTACACGATATCCTCGTCTTAACCTGCGTAAAACATATTTCACGTAACAAACTTTTAATCACGAACGAACATAAGAGTTCTACTTATTCGTCTGCCTGTGTCTGCGTACCGATCACGATACCAGACGGAATCTCATACTAAAATCCAAGCACGTCCTATAATAAACTCCATAGCTAACAATGAGCGCCTAGCTGGTTTGAGTATGAACTGCAAACCACCCACAAACTCACCACGGGGAGGTTGCTGCATAGTGAGTTGCACTCCCTCCCCAACGGCCCTTATAAATGGGCCCCTACACCTATCCTTTACTTTTATCTTATATTTTACGTATCTATGTGACGATAACGCCCATAGATATAAAACCCTATAGGCGTCGCCTATACTAAATAACTACATAGCAAAAATGCAGCTCCTAGCTGGTCTGAGTATGAACTGCAAACCACACACAGCTCACCACGGGGAGGTAGATACATGATGAGTTGCACCCTTTCCCTTCCCATAGGCCATTATAAATATGCCACTACCGCTATCTTTATCTTTCGTTATATTTTATTCTATCTATGTGGCAATAACGCCCACAGATATAAAACCTTACACGATATCCTCGTCTTAACCTGCGTAAAAACATATTTCACGTAACAAAACTTTTAATCACGAACGAACATAAGAGTTCTACTTATTCGTCTGCCTGTGTCTGCGTACCGATCACGATACCAGACGGAATTCTCATACTAAAATCCAAGCACGTCCTATAATAAACTCCATAGCTAACATGCAGCGCCTAGCTGGTTTGAGTATGAACTGCAAACCACCCACAACTCACCACGGGGAGGTTGCTGCATAGTGAGTTGCACTCCCTCCCCAACGGCCTTATAAATGGGCCCCTACACCTATCCTTACTTTTATCTTATATTTTACGTATCTACGTGACGATAACGACATAGATATAAAACCCTACAAATATCCTCCTCTTAACCTGCCTAAAAATATATTTCACGTACGAAAGGTTTTAATGAAGAGCGAACATAACAGTTCCCTTCTTTGTGTGCCTGTGTCTGCTTACCGATCACGGTACCAGACGGAAATCGCTTACAAAATGCAATAAAGCGCCGCCTATACAAATACACTACATAGCAAACAATGCAGCTCCAGGCTGGTTAAGTATGAACTGCAAACCACACACAGCTCACCACGGGGAGGGAAGCTACATGGTGAGTTGCCACCCTTTAGCTTCCAAAGGCATTATAATTATGACACTACGCCTATCCTTATCTTTATCTTATATTCTATGCTATCTATGTGGCGATAACGCCCACAGATATAAAAAGGCTTATACGATATCCTTGGCTTAACCTGCCTAAAAAATATATTTCACGTACGAAAGGTTTAATGAAGAGAGAACATAACAGTTCCCCTTATTTGTGTGCCTGTGTCTGCTTACCGATCACGGTACCAGACGAAAATCGCTTACAAAAATGCAATAAAGCGCCGCCTCTTCAAATAAACTACATAGCAAACAATGCAGCTCCTAGCTGGTCTGAGTATGAACTGCAAAACCACACACAGCTCACCACGGGGGGGAGCTACATGGAGAGTTGCACCCTTTCCCTTTCCAAAGGCCATTATAATTATGCCACTACCGCTATTCTTATCTTTTATGTTATATTTTATGCTCTCTATGTGGCGATAACGCCCACAGATATAAAAGCTTATACGATATCCTTGTCTTAACCTGCCTAAAAATATATTTCACGTACGAAAGGTATTAATCAAGAGCGAACATAAGAGTTCCCCTTATTTGTGTGCCTGTGTCTTGGAACCGATCACGTCCAGACGGAAATCGCTTACTAAAATTCAATAAAGCGTCGCCTATACTAAATAAAGTACATAGCAAACAATGCAGCTCCTGCTGGTCTGAGTATGAACTGCAAACCACACACAGCTCACCACGGGGAGGTAGATACATGATGAGTTGCACCCTTTCCCTCCCATAGGCCATTATAAATATGCCACTACCGCTATCTTTATCTTTCGTTATATTTTATTCTATCTATGTGGCAATAACGCCCACAGATATAAAACCTTACACGATATCCTCGTCTTAACCTGCCTAAAAACATATTTCACGTAACAAAACTTTTAATCACGAACGAACATAAGAGTTCTACTTATTCGTCTGCCTGTGTCTGCGTACCGATCACGATACCAGACGGAATTCTCATACTAAAATCCAATAAAGCACGTCCTATAATAAACTCCATAGCTAACAATGCAGCGCCTAGCTGGTTTGAGTATGAACTGCAAACCACCCACAACTCACCACGGGGAGGTTGCTGCATAGTGAGTTGCACTCCCTCCCCAACGGCCCTTATAAATGGGCCCCTACACCTATCCTTAACTTTTATCTTATATTTTACGTATCTATGTGACGATAACGCCCATAGATATAAAACCCTACAAAATCCTCCTCTTAACCTGCCTAAAAATATATTTCACGTACGAAAGGTTTTAATGAAGAGCGAACATAACAGTTCCTTCTTTGTGTGCCTGTGTCTGCTTACCGATCACGGTACCAGACGGAAATCGCTTACAAAAATGCAATAAAGCGCCGCCTATACAAAATACACTACATAGCAAACAATGCAGCTCCAGGCTGGTTTCAGTATGAACTGCAAACCACACACAGCTCACCACGGGGAGGGAGCTACATGGTGAGTTGCACCCTTTAGCTTCCC
Source organism: Bathynomus jamesi (assembly GCA_023014485.1). Classification (NCBI taxonomy): domain Eukaryota; kingdom Metazoa; phylum Arthropoda; class Malacostraca; order Isopoda; family Cirolanidae; genus Bathynomus; species Bathynomus jamesi. The sequence goes on along the minus strand of JAJOZX010021330.1, from coordinate 16,057 downwards.
AAAGGCCATTATAATTATGACACTACCGCTATCCTTATCTTTTATCTTATATTCTATGCTATCTATGTGGCGATAACGCCCACAGATATAAAGCTTATACGATATCCTTGGCTTAACCTGCCTAAAAATATATTTCACGTACGAAAGGTTTTAATGAAGAGAGAACATAACAGTTCCCCTTATTTGTGTGCCTGTGTCTGCTTACCGATCACGGTACCAGACGAAAATCGCTTACAAAAATGCAATAAAGCGCCGCCCTATACAAAATAAACTACATAGCAAACAATGCAGCTCCTAGCTGGTCTGAGTATGAACTGCAAACCACACACAGCTCACCACGGGGAGGGAGCTACATGAGAGTTGCACCCTTTCCCTTCCCAAAGGCCATTATAATTATGCCACTACCGCTATTCTTATCTTTATGTTATATTTTATGCTCTCTATGTGGCGATAACGCCCACAGATATAAAAGTTTATACGATATCCTTGTCTTAACCTGCCTAAAAATATATTTCACGTACGAAAGGTTATTAATCAAGAGCGAACATAAGAGTTCCCCTTATTTGTGTGCCTGTGTTGGAACCGATCACGGTGACAGACGGAAATCGCTTACTAAAATTCAATAAAGCGTCGCCTATACTAAATAACTACATAGCAAACAATGCAGCTCCTAGCTGGTCTGAGTATGAACTGCAAACCACACACAGCTCACCACGGGGAGGTAGATACATGATGAGTTGCACCCTTTCCCTTCCCATAGGCCATTATAAATATGCCACTACCGCTATCTTTATTTCGTTATATTTTATTCTATCTATGTGGCAATAACGCCCACAGATATAAAACCTTACACGATATCCTCGTCTTAACCTGCCTAAAAACATATTTCACGTAACAAAACTTTTAATCACGAACGAACATAAGAGTTCTACTTATTCGTCTGCCTGTGTCTGCGTACCGATCACGATACCAGACGGAATTCTCATACTAAAATCCAAGCACGTCCTATAATAAACTCCATAGCTAACAATGCAGCGCCTAGCTGGTTTGAGTATGAACTGCAAACCACCCACAACTCACCACGGGGAGGTTGCTGCATAGTGAGTTGCACTCCCTCCCCAACGGCCCTTATAAATGGGCCCCTACACCTATCCTTTACTTTTATCTTATATTTTACGTATCTATGTGACGATAACGCCCATAGATATAAAACCCTACAACATATCCTCCTCTTAACCTGCCTAAAAATATATTTCACGTACGAAAGGTTTTAATGAAGAGCGAACATAACAGTTCCCCTTATTTGTGTGCCTGTGTCTGCTTACCGATCACGGTACCAGACGGAAATCGCTTACAAAAATGCAATAAAGCGCCGCCTATACAAAATACACTACATAGCAAACAATGCAGCTCCAGGCTGGTTTCAGTATGAACTGCAAACCACACACAGCTCACCACGGGGAGGGAGCTACATGGTGAGTTGCACCCTTTCCCTTCCCAAAGGCCATTATAATATGCCACTACCGCCCTATCTTATTTTATGTTATATTTTATGCTATCTATGTGGCGATAACGCCCACAGATATAAAAGCTTATACGATATCCTTGTCTTAACCTGCCTAAAAATATATTCACGTACGAAATTATTAATCAAGAGTGAACATAAGAGTTCCCCTTATTTGTGTGCCTGTGTCTGGAACCGATCACGGTGCCAGACGGAAATCGCTTACTAAAATTCAATAAAGCGTCGCCTATACGAAATAAAGTACATAGCAAACAATGCAGCTCCTAGCTGGTGTATGAACTGCAAACCACCCACAACTCACCACGGGGAGGTTGCTGCATAGTGAGTTGCACTCCCTCCCCAACGGCCCTTATAAATGGGCCCCTACACCTATCCTTTACTTTTATCTTATATTTTACGTATCTATGTGACGATAACGCCCATAGATATAAAACCCTAACATATCCTCCTCTTAACCTGCCTAAAAACATATTTCACGTACGAAAGGTTTAATGAAGAGCGAACATAACAGTTCCCCTTATTTGTGTGCCTGTCTGCTTACCGATCACGGTACCAGACGGAAATCGCTTACAAAAATGCCATAAAGCGTCGCCTATACAAAATACACTACATAGCAAACAATGCAGCTCCAGGCTGGTTTCAGTATGAACTGCAAACCACACACAGCTCACCACGGGGAGGGAGCTACATGGTGAGTTGCACCCTTCCCTTCCCAAAGGCCATTATAATATGCCACTACCGCTATCCTTATATTTTGTTATATTTTATGCTATCTATGTGGCGATAACGCCAACAGATATAAAAGCTTATACGATATCCTTGTCTTAACCTGCCTAAAAATATATTTCACGTACGAAAGTTATTAATCAAGAGAGCATAATAGTTCCCCTTATTTGTGTGCCTGTCTGGGAACCGATCACGGTGCCAGACGGAAATCGCTTACTAAAATTCAATAAAGCGTCGCCTATACTAAATAAAGTACATAGCAAACAATGCAGCTCCTAGCTGGTCTGAGTATGAACTGCAAACCACACACAGCTCACCACGGGGAGGTAGATACATGATGAGTTGCACCCTTTCCCTTCCCATCGGCCATTATAAATATGCCACTGCCGCTATCTTTATCTTTCGTTATATTTTATGCTATGTGCCAATAACGCCCACAGATATAAAAGCTTACACGATATCCTCGTCTTAACCTGCCTAAAAATATATTTCACGTAACAAAACTTTTAATCACGAACGAACATAAGGGTTCTACTTATTCGTCTGCCTGTGTCTGCGTACCGATCAGGATACCAGACGGAATTATCATACTAAAATCCAATAAAGCGCGTCCTATAATAAATTCCATAGCTAACAATGCAGCGCCTAGCTGGTTGAGTATGAACTGCAAACAACCCACAAATCACCACGGGGAGGTTGCTGCATAGTGAGTTGCACTCCCTCCCCAACGGCCCTTATAAATGGGCCCCTACACCTATCCTTAACTTTTATCTTATATTTTACGTATCTATGTGACGATAACGCCCATAGATAAAACCATACAACATATCCTCCTCTTAACCTGCCTAAAAATATATTTCACGTACGAAAGCTTTTAATGAAGAGCGAACATAACAGTTCCTTCTTTGTGTGCCTGTGTCTGCTTACCGATCACGGTACCAGACGGAAATCGCTTACAAAAATGCAATAAAGCGCCGCCTATACAAAATACACTACATAGCAAACAATGCAGCTCCAGGCTGGTCTAAGTATGAACTGCAAACCACACACAGCTCACCACGGGGAGGGAGCTACATGGTGAGTTGCACCCTTTAGCTTCCCAAAGGCCATTATAATTATGACACTACCGCTATCCTTATCTTTTATCTTATATTCTATGCTATGTGGCGATAACGCCCACAGATATAAAAGCTTATACGATATCCTTGGCTTAACCTGCCTAAAAATATATTTCACGTACGAAAGGTTTTAATGAAGAGAGAACATAACAGTTCCCCTTATTTGTGTGCCTGTGTCTGCTTACGATCACGGTACCAGACGAAAATCGCTTACAAAAATGCAATAAAGCGCCGCCTCTTCAAAATAAACTACATAGCAAACAATGCAGCTCCTAGCTGGTCTGAGTATGAACTGCAAACCACACACAGCTCACCACGGGGAGGAGCTACATGGAGAGTTGCACCCTTTCCCTTTCCAAAGGCCATTATAATTATGCCACTACCGCTATTCTTATCTTTTATGTTATATTTATGCTCTCTATGTGGCGATAACGCCCACAGATATAAAAGCTTATACGATATCCTTGTCTTAACCTGCCTAAAAATATATTTCACGTACGAAAGGTATTAATCAAGAGCGAACATAAGAGTTCCCCTTATTTGTGTGCCTGTGTCTTGGAACCGATCACGGTGACAGACCGAAATCGCTTACTAAAATTCAATAAAGCGTCGCCTATACTAAATAACTACATAGCAAACAATGCAGCTCCTAGCTGCTCTGAGTATGAACTGCAAACCACACACAGCTCACCACGGGGAGGTAGATACATGATGAGTTGCACCCTTTCCCTTCCCATAGGCCATTATAAATATGCCACTACCGCTATCTTTATCTTTCGTTATATTTTATTCTATCTATGTGGCAATAACGCCCACAGATATAAAACCTTACACGATATCCTCGTCTTAACCTGCGTAAAAACATATTTCACGTAACAAAACTTTTAATCACGAACGAACATAAGAGTTCTACTTATTCGTCTGCCTGTGTCTGCGTACCGATCACGATACCAGACGGAATTCTCAGACTAAAATCCAAGCACGTCCTATAATAAACTCCATAGCTAACAATGCAGCGCCTAGCTGGTTTGAGTATGAACTGCAAACCACCCACAACTCACCACGGGGAGGTTGCTGCATAGTGAGTTGCACTCCCTCCCCAACGGCCCTTATAAATGGGCCCCTACACCTATCCTTTACTTTTATCTTATATTTTACGTATCTATGTGACGATAACGCCCATAGATATAAAACCCTATAGGCGTCGCCTATACTAAATAACTACATAGCAAACAATGCAGCTCCTAGCTGGTCTGAGTATGAACTGCAAACCACACACAGCTCACCACGGGGAGGTAGATACATGATGAGTTGCACCCTTTCCCTTCCCATAGGCCATTATAAATATGCCACTACCGCTATCTTTATCTTTCGTTATATTTTATTCTATCTATGTGGCAATAACGCCCACAGATATAAAACCTTACACGATATCCTCGTCTTAACCTGCCTAAAAACATATTTCACGTAACAAAACTTTTAATCACGAACGAACATAAGAGTTCTACATATTCGTCTGCCTGTGTCTGCGTACCGATCACGATACCAGACGGAATTCTCATACTAAAATCCAATAAAGCACGTCCTATAATAAACTCCATAGCTAACAATGCAGCGCCTAGCTGGTTTGAGTATGAACTGCAAACCACCCACAACTCACCACGGGAGGTTGCTGCATAGTGAGTTGCACTCCCTCCCCAACGGCCCTTATAAATGGGCCCCTACACCTATCCTTAACTTTTATCTTATATTTTACGTATCTATGTGACGATAACGCCCATAGATATAAAACCCTACAAAATATCCTCCACTTAACCTGCCTAAAAATATATTTCACGTACGAAAGGTTTTAATGAATAGCGAACATAACAGTTCCTTCTTTGTGTGCCTGTGTCTGCTTACCGATCACGGTACCAGACGGAAATCGCTTACAAAAATGCAATAAAGCGCCGCCTATACAAAATACACTACATAGCAAACAATGCAGCTCCAGGCTGGTCTAAGTATGAACTGCAAACCACACACAGCTCACCACGGGGAGGGAGCTACATGGTGAGTTGCACCCTTTAGCTTCCCAAAGGCCATTATAATTATGACACTACCGCTATCCTTATCTTTTATCTTATATTCTATGCTATCTATGTGGCGATAACGCCCACAGATATAAAAGCTTATACGATATCCTTGGCTTAACCTGCCTAAAAATATATTTCACGTACGAAAGGTTTTAATGAAGAGAGAACATAACAGTTCCCCTTATTTGTGTGCCTGTGTCTGCTTACCGATCACGGTACCAGACGAAAATCGCTTACAAAAATGCAATAAAGCGCCGCCTCTTCAAAATAAACTACATAGCAAACAATGCAGCTCCTAGCTGGTCTGAGTATGAACTGCAAACCACACACAGCTCACCACGGGGAGGGAGCTACATGGAGAGTTGCACCCTTTCCCTTTCCAAAGGCCATTATAATTATGCCACTACCGCTATTCTTATCTTTTATGTTATATTTTATGCTCTCTATGTGGCGATAACGCCCACAGATATAAAAGCTTATACGATATCCTTGTCTTAACCTGCCTAAAAATATATTTCACGTACGAAAGGTATTAATCAAGAGCGAACATAAGAGTTCCCCTTATTTGTGTGCCTGTGTTGGAACCGATCACGGTGACAGACGGAAATCGCTTACTAAAATTCAATAAAGCGTCGCCTATACTAAATAACTACATAGCAAACAATGCAGCTCCTAGCTGGTCTGAGTATGAACTGCAAACCACACACAGCTCACCACGGGGAGGTAGATACATGATGAGTTGCACCCTTTCCCTTCCCATAGGCCATTATAAATATGCCACTACCGCTATCTTTATCTTCGTTATATTTTATTCTATCTATGTGGCAATAACGCCCACAGATATAAAACCTTACACGATATCCTCGTCTTAACCTGCCTAAAAACATATTTCACGTAACAAAACTTTTAATCACGAACGAACATAAGAGTTCTACTTATTCGTCTGCCTGTGTCTGCGTACCGATCACGATACCAGACGGAATTCTCATACTAAAATCCAAGCACGTCCTATAATAAACTCCATAGCTAACAATGCAGCGCCTAGCTGGTTTGAGTATGAACTGCAAACCACCCACAACTCACCACGGGGAGGTTGCTGCATAGTGAGTTGCACTCCCTCCCCAACGGCCCTTATAAATGGGCCCCTACACCTATCCTTACTTTTATCTTATATTTTACGTATCTATGTGACGATAACGCCCATAGATATAAAACCCTACAACATATCCTCCTCTTAACCTGCCTAAAAATATATTTCACGTACGAAAGGTTTTAATGAAGAGCGAACATAACAGTTCCCTTTGTGTGCCTGTGTCTGCTTACCGATCACGGTACCAGACGGAAATCGCTTACAAAAATGCAATAAAGCGCCGCCTATACAAAATACACTACATAGCAAACAATGCAGCTCCAGGCTGGTTGAGTATGAACTGCAAACCACACACAGCTCACCACGGGAGGGAGCTACATGGTGAGTTGCACCCTTTAGCTTCCCAAAGGCCATTATAATTATGACACTACCGCTATCCTTATCTTTTATCTTATATTCTATGCTATCTATGTGGCGATAACGCCCACAGATATAAAAGCTTATACGATATCCTTGGCTTAACCTGCCTAAAAATATATTTCACGTACGAAAGGTTTTAATGAAGAGAGAACATAACAGTTCCCTTATTTGTGTGCCTGTGTCTGCTTACCGATCACGGTACCAGACGAAAATCGCTTACAAAAATGCAATAAAGCGCCGCCTATACAAAATAAACTACATAGCAAACAATGCAGCTCCTAGCTGGTCTGAGTATGAACTGCAAACCACACACAGCTCACCACGGGGAGGGAGCTACATGGAGAGTTGCACCCTTTCCCTTCCCAAAGGCCATTATAATTATGCCACTACCGCTTCTTATCTTTTGTTATATTTTATGCTCTCTATGTGGCGATAACGCCCACAGATATAAAAGCTTATACGATATCCTTGTCTTAACCTGCCTAAAAATATATTTCACGTACGAAAGTATTAATCAAGAGTGAACATAAGAGTTCCCCTTATTTGTGTGCCTGTGTCTGGGAACCGATCACGGTGACAGACGGAAATCGCTTACTAAAATTCAATAAAGCGTCGCCTATACTAAATAAACTACATAGCAAACAATGCAGCTCCTTAGCTGGTCTGAGTATGAACTGCAAACCACACACAGCTCACCACGGGGAGGTAGATACATGATGAGTTGCACCCTTTCCCTTCCCATAGGCCATTATAAATATGCCACTACCGCTATCTTTATCTTTCGTTATATTTTATTCTATCTATGTGGCAATAACGCCCACAGATATAAAACCTTACACGATATCCTCGTCTTAACCTGCCTAAAAACATATTTCACGTAACAAAACTTTTAATCACGAACGAACATAAGAGTTCTACTTATTCGTCTGCCTGTGTCTGCGTACCGATCACGATACCAGACGGAATTCTCATACTAAAATCCAATAAAGCACGTCCTATAATAAACTCCATAGCTAACAATGCAGCGCCTAGCTGGTTTGAGTATGAACTGCAAACCACCCACAACTCACCACGGGGAGGTTGCTGCATAGTGAGTTGCACTCCCTCCCCAACGGCCCTTATAAATGGGCCCCTACACCTATCCTTAACTTTTATCTTATATTTTACGTATCTATGTGACGATAACGCCCATAGATATAAAACCCTACAAAATATCCTCCTCTTAACCTGCCTAAAAATATATTTCACGTACGAAAGGTTTTAATGAAGAGCGAACATAACAGTTCCTTCTTTGTGTGCCTGTGTCTGCTTACCGATCACGGTACCAGACGGAAATCGCTTACAAAATGCAATAAAGCGCCGCCTATACAAAATACACTACATAGCAAACAATGCAGCTCCAGGCTGGTCTAAGTATGAACTGCAAACCACACACAGCTCACCACGGGGAGGGAGCTACATGGTGAGTTGCACCCTTTAGCTTCCCAAAGGCCATTATAATTATGACACTACCGCTATCCTTATCTTTTATCTTATATTTCTATGCTATCTATGTGGCGATAACGCCCACAGATATAAAAGCTTATACGATATCCTTGGCTTAACCTGCCTAAAAATATATTTCACGTACGAAAGGTTTTAATGAAGAGAGAACATAACAGTTCCCCTTATTTGTGTGCCTGTGTCTGCTTACCGATCACGGTACCAGACGAAAATCGCTTACAAAAATGCAATAAAGCGCCGCCTCTTCAAAATAAACTACATAGCAAACAATGCAGCTCCTAGCTGGTCTGAGTATGAACTGCAAACCACACACAGCTCACCACGGGGAGGGAGCTACATGGAGAGTTGCACCCTTTCCCTTTCCCAAAGGCCATTATAATTATGCCACTACCGCTATTCTTATCTTTATGTTATTTTATGCTCTCTATGTGGCGATAACGCCCACAGATATAAAAGCTTATACGATATCCTTGTCTTAACCTGCCTAAAAATATATTTCACGTACGAAAGGTATTAATCAAGAGCGAACATAAGAGTTCCCCTTATTTGTGTGCCTGTGTCTGGAACCGATCACGGTGACAGACGGAAATCGCTTACTAAAATTCAATAAAGCGTCGCCTATACTAAATAACTACATAGCAAACAATGCAGCTCCTAGCTGGTCTGAGTATGAACTGCAAACCACACACAGCTCACCACGGGGAGGTAGATACATGATGAGTTGCACCCTTTCCCTTCCCATAGGCCATTATAAATATGCCACTACCGCTATCTTTATCTTTCGTTATATTTTATTCTATCTATGTGGCAATAACGCCCACAGATATAAACCTTACACGATATCCTCGTCTTAACCTGCCTAAAAACATATTTCACGTAACAAAACTTTTAATCACGAACGAACATAAGAGTTCTACTTATTCGTCTGCCTGTGTCTGCGTACCGATCACGATACCAGACGGAATTCTCATACTAAAATCCAATAAAGCACGTCCTATAATAAACTCCATAGCTAACAATGCAGCGCCTAGCTGGTTTGAGTATGAACTGCAAACCACCCACAACTCACCACGGGGAGGTTGCTGCATAGTGAGTTGCACTCCCTCCCCAACGGCCCTTATAAATGGGCCCCTACACCTATCCTTACTTTTATCTTATATTTTACGTATCTATGTGACGATAACGCCCATAGATATAAAACCCTACAAACATATCCTCCTCTTAACCTGCCTAAAAATATATTTCACGTACGAAAGGTTTTAATGAAGAGCGAACATAACAGTTCCTTCTTTGTGTGCCTGTGTCTGCTTACCGATCACGGTACCAGACGGAAATCGCTTACAAAAATGCAATAAAGCGCCGCTATACAAAATACACTACATAGCAAACAATGCAGCTCCAGGCTGGTTGAGTATGAACTGCAAACCACACACAGCTCACCAGGGGAGGGAGCTACATGGTGAGTTGCACCCTTTAGCTTCCAAAGGCCATTATAATTATGACACTACCGCTATCCTTATCTTTTATCTTATATTCTATGCTATCTATGTGGCGATAACGCCCACAGATATAAAAGCTTATACGATATCCTTGGCTTAACCTGCCTAAAAATATATTTCACGTACGAAAGGTTTTAATGAAGAGAGAACATAACAGTTCCCCTTATTTGTGTGCCTGTGTCTGCTTACCGATCACGGTACCAGACGAAAATCGCTTACAAAAATGCAATAAAGCGCCGCCTATCAAAATAAACTACATAGCAAACAATGCAGCTCCTAGCTGGTCTGAGTATGACTGCAAACCACACACAGCTCACCACGGGGAGGGAGTACATGGAGAGTTGCACCCTTTCCCTTCCAAAGGCCATTATAATTATGCCACTACCGCTATTCTTATCTTTGTTATATTTTATGCTCTCTATGTGGCGATAACGCCACAGATATAAAAGTTTATACGATATCCTTGTCTTAACCTGCCTAAAAATATATTTCACGTACGAAAGTTATTAATCAAGAGCGAACATAAGAGTTCCCCTTATTTGTGTGCCTGTGTCTGGAACCGATCACGGTGCCAGACGGAAATCGCTTACTAAAATTCAATAAAGCGTCGCCTATACTAAATAAACTACATAGCAAACAATGCAGCTCCTAGCTGGTCTGAGTATGAACTGCAAACCACACACAGCTCACCACGGGGAGGTAGATACATGATGAGTTGCACCCTTTCCCTTCCCATAGGCCATTATAAATATGCCACTACCGCTATCTTTATCTTTCGTTATATTTTATTCTATCTATGTGGCAATAACGCCCACAGATATAAAACCTTACACGATATCCTCGTCTTAACCTGCCTAAAAACATATTTCACGTAACAAAACTTTTAATCACGAACGAACATAAGAGTTCTACTTATTCGTCTGCCTGTGTCTGCGTACCGATCACGATACCAGACGGAATTCTCATACTAAAATCCAATAAAGCACGTCCTATAATAAACTCCATAGCTAACAATGCAGCGCCTAGCTGGTTTGAGTATGAACTGCAAACCACCCACAACTCACCACGGGAGGTTGCTGCATAGTGAGTTGCACCCCTCCCAACGGCCCTTATAAATGGGCCCCTACACCTATCCTTTACTTTTATCTTATATTTTACGTATCTATGTGACGATAACGCCCATAGATATAAAACCCTACAACATATCCTCCTCTTAACCTGCCTAAAAATATATTTCACGTACGAAAGGTTTTAATGAAGAGCGAACATAACAGTTCCCCTTATTTGTGTGCCTGTGTCTGCTTACCGATCACGGTACCAGACGGAAATCGCTTACAAAAATGCAATAAAGCGCCGCCTATACAAAATACACTACATAGCAAACAATGCAGCTCCAGGCTGGTTTCAGTATGAACTGCAAACCACACACAGCTCACCACGGGGAGGGAGCTACATGGTGAGTTGCACCCTTTCCCTTCCCAAAGGCCATTATAATATGCCACTACCGCTATCCTTATATTTTATGTATATTTTATGCTATCTATGTGGCGATAACGCCCACAGATATAAAAGCTTATACGATATCCTTGTCTTAACCTGCCTAAAATATATTTCACGTACGAAATTTATTAATCAAGAGTGAACATAAGAGTTCCCCTTATTTGTGTGCCTGTGTCTGGGAACCGATCACGGTGCCAGACGGAAATCGCTTACTAAAATTCAATAAAGCGTCGCCTATACGAAATAAAGTACATAGCAAACAATGCAGCTCCTAGCTGGTGTATGAACTGCAAACCACCCACAACTCACCACGGGGAGGTTGCTGCATAGTGAGTTGCACTCCCTCCCCAACGGCCCTTATAAATGGGCCCCTACACCTATCCTTTACTTTTATCTTATATTTTACGTATCTATGTGACGATAACGCCCATAGATATAAAACCCTACAACATATCCTCCTCTTAACCTGCTAAAAACATATTTCACGTACGAAAGGTTTAATGAAGAGCGAACATAACAGTTCCCCTTATTTGTGTGCCTGTCTGCTTACCGATCACGGTACCAGACGGAAATCGCTTACAAAAATGCCATAAAGCGTCGCCTATACAAAATACACTACATAGCAAACAATGCAGCTCCAGGCTGGTTTCAGTATGAACTGCAAACCACACACAGCTCACCACGGGGAGGGAGCTACATGGTGAGTTGCACCCTTTCCCTTCCCAAAGGCCATTATAATATGCCACTACCGCTATCCTTATATTTTGTTATATTTTATGCTATCTATGTGGCGATAACGCCAACAGATATAAAAGCTTATACGATATCCTTGTCTTAACCTGCCTAAAAATATATTTCACGTACGAAAGTTATTAATCAAGAGAGCATAATAGTTCCCCTTATTTGTGTGCCTGTGTCTGGGAACCGATCACGGTGCCAGACGGAAATCGCTTACTAAAATTCAATAAAGCGTCGCCTATACTAAATAAAGTACATAGCAAACAATGCAGCTCCTAGCTGGTCTGAGTATGAACTGCAAACCACACACAGCTCACCACGGGGAGGTAGATACATGATGAGTTGCACCCTTTCCCTTCCCATCGGCCATTATAAATATGCCACTGCCGCTATCTTTATCTTTCGTTATATTTTATGCTATGTGCCAATAACGCCCACAGATATAAAAGCTTACACGATATCCTCGTCTTAACCTGCCTAAAAATATATTTCACGTAACAAAACTTTTAATCACGAACGAACATAAGGGTTCTACTTATTCGTCTGCCTGTGTCTGCGTACCGATCAGGATACCAGACGGAATTATCATACTAAAATCCAATAAAGCGCGTCCTATAATAAATTCCATAGCTAACAATGCAGCGCCTAGCTGGTTTGAGTATGAACTGCAAACAACCCACAACTCACCACGGGGAGGTTGCTGCATAGTGAGTTGCACTCCCTCCCCAACGGCCCTTATAAATGGGCCCCTACACCTATCCTTAACTTTTATCTTATATTTTACGTATCTATGTGACGATAACGCCCATAGATATAAAACCCTACAACATATCCTCCTCTTAACCTGCCTAAAAATATATTTCACGTACGAAAGCTTTTAATGAAGAGCGAACATAACAGTTCCTTCTTTGTGTGCCTGTGTCTGCTTACCGATCACGGTACCAGACGGAAATCGCTTACAAAAATGCAATAAAGCGCCGCCTATACAAAATACACTACATAGCAAACAATGCAGCTCCAGGCTGGTCTAAGTATGAACTGCAAACCACACACAGCTCACCACGGGGAGGGAGCTACATGGTGAGTTGCACCCTTTAGCTTCCCAAAGGCCATTATAATTATGACACTACCGCTATCCTTATCTTTTATCTTATATTCTATGCTATGTGGCGATAACGCCCACAGATATAAAAGCTTATACGATATCCTTGGCTTAACCTGCCTAAAAATATATTTCACGTACGAAAGGTTTTAATGAAGAGAGAACATAACGTTCCCCTTATTTGTGTGCCTGTGTCTGCTTACCGATCACGGTACCAGACGAAAATCGCTTACAAAATGCAATAAAGCGCCGCCTCTTCAAAATAAACTACATAGCAAACAATGCAGCTCCTAGCTGGTCTGAGTATGAACTGCAAACCACACACAGCTCACCACGGGGAGGGAGCTACATGGAGAGTTGCACCCTTTCCCTTTCCAAAGGCCATTATAATTATGCCACTACCGCTATTCTTATCTTTTATGTTATATTTTATGCTCTCTATGTGGCGATAACGCCCACAGATATAAAAGCTTATACGATATCCTTGTCTTAACCTGCCTAAAAATATATTTCACGTACGAAAGGTATTAATCAAGAGCGAACATAAGAGTTCCCCTTATTTGTGTGCCTGTGTCTTGGAACCGATCACGGTGACAGACCGAAATCGCTTACTAAAATTCAATAAAGCGTCGCCTATACTAAATAACTACATAGCAAACAATGCAGCTCCTAGCTGCTCTGAGTATGAACTGCAAACCACACACAGCTCACCACGGGGAGGTAGATACATGATGAGTGCACCCTTTCCCTTCCCATAGGCCATTATAAATATGCCACTACCGCTATCTTTATCTTTCGTTATATTTTATTCTATCTATGTGGCAATAACGCCCACAGATATAAAACCTTACACGATATCCTCGTCTTAACCTGCGTAAAAACATATTTCACGTAACAAAACTTTTAATCACGAACGAACATAAGAGTTCTACTTATTCGTCTGCCTGTGTCTGCGTACCGATCACGATACCAGACGGAATTCTCAGACTAAAATCCAAGCACGTCCTATAATAAACTCCATAGAACAATGCAGCGCCTAGCTGGTTTGAGTATGAACTGCAAACCACCCACAACTCACCACGGGGAGGTTGCTGCATAGTGAGTTGCACTCCCTCCCCAACGGCCCTTATAAATGGGCCCCTACACCTATCCTTTACTTTTATATATTTTACGTATCTATGTGACGATAACGCCCATAGATATAAAACCCTATAGGCGTCGCCTATACTAAATAACTACATAGCAAACAATGCAGCTCCTAGCTGGTCTGAGTATGAACTGCAAACACACACAGCTCACGACGGGGAGGTAGATACATGATGAGTTGCACCCTTTCCCTTCCATAGGCCATTATAAATATGCCACTACCGCTATCTTTATCTTTCGTTATATTTTATTCTATCTATGTGGCAATAACGCCCACAGATATAAAACCTTACACGATATCCTCGTCTTAACCTGCCTAAAAACATATTTCACGTAACAAACTTTTAATCACGAACGAACATAAGAGTTCTACATATTCGTCTGCCTGTGTCTGCGTACCGATCACGATACCAGACGGAATTCTCATACTAAAATCCAATAAAGCACGTCCTATAATAAACTCCATAGCTAACAATGCAGCGCCTAGCTGGTTTGAGTATGAACTGCAAACCACCCACAACTCACCACGGGGAGGTTGCTGCATAGTGAGTTGCACTCCCTCCCCAACGGCCCTTATAAATGGGCCCTACACCTATCCTTAACTTTTATCTTATATTTTACGTATCTATGTGACGATAACGCCCATAGATATAAAACCCTACAAAATATCCTCCACTTAACCTGCCTAAAAATATATTTCACGTACGAAAGGTTTTAATGAATAGCGAACATAACAGTTCCTTCTTTGTGTGCCTGTGTCTGCTTACCGATCACGGTACCAGACGGAAATCGCTTACAAAATGCAATAAAGCGCCGCCTATACAAAATACACTACATAGCAAACAATGCAGCTCCAGGCTGGTCTAAGTATGAACTGCAAACCACACACAGCTCACCACGGGGAGGGAGCTACATGGTGAGTTGCACCCTTTAGCTTCCCAAAGGCCATTATAATTATGACACTACCGCTATCCTTATCTTTTATCTTATATTCTATGCTATCTATGTGGCGATAACGCCCACAGATATAAAAGCTTATACGATATCCTTGGCTTAACCTGCCTAAAAATATATTTCACGTACGAAAGGTTTTAATGAAGAGAGAACATAACAGTTCCCCTTATTTGTGTGCCTGTGTCTGCTTACCGATCACGGTACCAGACGAAAATCGCTTACAAAAATGCAATAAAGCGCGCCGCTTCAAAATAAACTACATAGCAAACAATGCAGCTCCTAGCTGGTCTGAGTATGAACTGCAACCACACACAGCTCACCACGGGGAGGGAGCTACATGGAGAGTTGCACCCTTTCCCTTTCCAAAGGCCATTATAATTATGCCACTACCGCTATTCTTATCTTTTATGTTATATTTTATGCTCTCTATGTGGCGATAACGCCCACAGATATAAAAGCTTATACGATATCCTTTTCTTAACCTGCCTAAAAATATATTTCACGTACGAAAGGTATTAATCAAGAGCGAACATAAGAGTTCCCCTTATTTGTGTGCCTGTGTCTTGGAACCGATCACGGTGCCAGACGGAAATCGCTTACTAAAATTCAATAAGCGTCGTATACGAAATAAAGTACATAGCAAACAATGCAGCTCCTAGCT
>JAJOZX010021329.1:0-23368 GCA_023014485.1 Bathynomus jamesi | reverse complement strand
CAGAATGTTTTTTTTATACGGTACTGTTTTATACTAATTTTATGATTATAGTTCAATAATTTTATGACTATAGTTCATTTTACTTCAATACAAAACACAATAATTGCGTTTTTACTTTTTAGTTATGATGTGTGTTTCAAGGGGTTGCGTGAACAGTCCAGATTTATTTTGTTACATCTGTGGTCTATTTACTCCAACTTCACAGCGCAGAATATGACTCCTCTGATGAAACAGCGTATTATCACTACTTCGGCTGTCATATGGTGACCAAGACAAAAGATGGGCCCCACATGTTTGCTGTAGTAACTGTGCAATGAATTTACGTGACTGGTTCAATGGTAGAAGGAAAGGTATGGTATTCGCAGTACCTATGGTTTGGCGTGAGCAAAAGAACCATGTTGACTGACTATTGCTATTTCTGTCAGAGCAAAGTAGCTGGCCTTACATCAAAAACTAGGAATAAAATTGACTATCCTGTGGTAGCCTCTGCCATCAAACCTGTTCCTCATAGTGACACCACCAGCAGATAAGAATCTTCTGTCAGCATCATCTGAAGAGGAAGCATTGTCAGAACAAGCAAATGAATCTTCTGTTGCAGAGTACTGTCCAAAATAATCTTCTGAACCACATTTCATAACTCGGCAAGACTTGAATGACTTGGTTAGGGACTTATATCTTTCAAAGGGCAAGGCTGAACTTTTAGCTTCGAGACTTAAGGAGTGGAACTTAGTTCAGGGTGATGTGCGCATTACTTCTTTTCGCGAGAGAAGCTCCGACATATCGTGCTACTTTCAAACTGTAAATCAGCTATGTTACTGCTCAGATTTGGAAAGTTTATTCTCGTATTTTAAAATAGAACATGTTCCAGACGAGTGGCGTCTGTTCATTGACTCTAGTAAGCGGAGTCTTAAAGCTGTTTTGTTACACAATGGGAACGTTCACACAAGCATTCCAATTGGATACTCAGTTCATCTCAAGGAGTCATATGAGAACATGGTAATACTTCTGAATGCAATAAAGTATGATCAATATAAGTGGAAGATTTGTGGAGACCTAAAAGTGGTAGGACTTCTCCGGGGAAAGCAGGGTGGCTTTACCAAGTACATGTGCTTTGTGTTTATGGGACAGTAGAGCAACACAGCAGCATTATGTAAAGGACGACTGGCCACCACGTGAAGCTTTTGTGCCAGGACAATATAGTATGAAGTATGAGCCATTAGTTGATCAAGAATTAATTATTTTGCCCCCTCTGCATATCAAACTATGAGCCATTAGTTGATCAAGAAAGGATTATTTTGCCCCCTCTGCATATCAAACTATGGTTGATAAAGAACTTTGTCAAAGCGCTTGACACAGAAGAAGCTGCATTCAAAATTTCCTAGCGTTAGTGATGCGAAGATGAAAGGTGTTTATATTGGGCCCCCAAATAAGAGTGCTTTTAAAGGATGAACAGTTTTTGAGCACACTCAATGCAAAGGAACTAAGAGCTTGGAATTCTTTTAAGAATCTTTGTGACAACTTCTTAGGCTCAACAAAGTACCTTCACTATGAAACAATGGTCACCGAGCTGCTGGATGCATACCAACAACTTGGTGCTAGAATGTGTGTGAAGATCCATTTTTTGCACAGCCATCTGGACTTCTTTCTAGATAACCTTGGCTCAGTGTCAGATGAACACGCGAGAGCGGTTTCATCAGGACATTGCAATGATGGAAAAACTACCAAGGACGATGGGACCCTTGCATGCTTGGTGACTTTTGCTGGATACTAAAACGGGAAGGCTCTACTGAGTATAGACGCAAATCCAAGAAAACTCTCTTCTAAGAAAGTGAACTATATGTAGCAGTTGATATGTAATAATGCATGTGTGCGTATCCTTTTTTTGTTCTATTCTGTTCTGTTTTAATACAAATAAAAGTAGATTTATAAGTAGATTTTAAAAAATTTCTCGGTGATACTGAACTTTCAAGTTTTTAGTGTATTCTGCCTGTAAACGTCTAAATAAGGGTTACAGATGTCTAGATAACCTGACCCGATAGAGAAAAACTAATGTGATTTTCAGATTCAGTACTCCAAAATTAGTTTAGATCACCCATTAAATTGAGAGAAGCAGAATTTTTTTTTTTTTGTAAACCAGTGTTATGATTACTCCAAATTAGCTTGTTGGTTAAATGAGGTCAGAGCTATCTTGTATGACCTCAAAGGCTATGGAGTTGATCTGTTTATTGAAAATTCAGCAGGAAATAAATTGATTGCTCACATAATTTTTCAAAACTTACCTTTATCATTTAGGCGTGAGTTAAATCATAAGGTAAAATCTAATTATCCTTTGTCAATCAAATATTGGACAATTACATTTCAGTCATCAGAACCTTAGAAAAATTTAAGCCTATTAACATCAATTTAAATAAGTCCCAAAAGCCCTTTGAAAACAAAACTTAGTCTAAGAACAAAGAAAAGAGCGAATTTAACTCTTCAATTGATAAAGCAGCTCCAACTTTACAGAATTTTAAAACTGAAACTCAGGTTAAGTCTCAGTCGAGTTCATCTAAACCTAAAGCAGATAATCAAATGAGTGCTAAGCCCAAAATTACAAAGTTCTGTAAACTTTGTACGGGAAAGCATTCCATGTTAAAATGCCCGAGTTTCAATAGTGTAGAGAAGCGTAGATCTCTCTCTCTCTCACTTTAAAATTATGTTCAAACTGTTCCGAGTTCCAAGCATACGGACTGACTTGTTTTTTTTCTGTAATGTGCACTCTCATATTTCAGCTTTGTCATTCTGACAAAAATAACTCCTGACTAGTGCACGACCCGCAATTGATCGTCCATTCTAGCGTACTCTCAACCGAGTTGTCTAATTCTAATAAATCCAAACCATCTGATCTCTTACTTCCCACTTTAACCTTAGAGTTCGCGTTTAGGGGTAAGGCTTGTAATGTGCGATGCTTGTTGGATCTAGCATCCCAGCGATCGTACATTTCGGCCTCAGCTGTACTTGATTTAGGGTGCGACCTGGCAGAACTTCAACCCCACTCCTATAACATAAAAACATTGGTTCACAAAACATGCATGTCAAAGAAACCGAATTGAATGTCAAATTAAATTAAAATAAGTCATCTCAAAACTTCAACTTTATAGTGGACGACCATCTTTCCTTAGATTACGAAGTCTCAGGGTTGGATCGTGCTATTCAAAAAATAAGAGAATGAATATCTGTTGGCCGATACAGGTTTCAACAGTCTCTCTAGCAATGCTGTAAAAGGGGTGCAGGCTCTTTTCGGGGTCGACATCCTCCAACATTTGATCAATGTTAGGACCATTCCTTGTTCTGGTGGGGCTACTCTGGAAATCTCTTGGGGTATAATTCCGTTTGGCAGTATCTCAGCCTTCACTCACGGTGAACCTCCTTCGGATTGTTCCCCCATTTTTAACCTTACTAACCCCCATGGTTCTACCATTTTTAAACCATTTACTAACAATAGTGAGGGTTCAGATAGGAATATGGTTCCTGACTACGATCGCAATCAAAGTAATGAAGCTGAGAGTTTCAAGTCAAAGCCCTAAGTGTATCAAAAGCGATTCGGTTTTGTTTGACTCATATGCGCAGACAAATACCAAACTATCACCAAATCAAGGAGGTACTGTCCAGAATCGACCTTGCTTCGGGGAGGCTGTCCATACGTCTGAGTGTGAAGTGGGTGATACTTTGAAGGTCAAGGTAAATAAACCCAAACAAAAGGACGCTTTGGTTGATGGGGGCGTGGAATTGTTGGTCAATGCGATTATGCATCCGTCTCCCACTTATTTTAATCCATTAAATTTAATGGATTCGGAACCAGACTTGGACTTGGGACTTGAGCATTTGTATAGCTTAGAGTCAATAGGCATAAAAAATGAAAATGCTGGAAGTTTGCATGAGCTTAAAATTCAACAATTTTGCGATTCGATTGAGCTTCGAAATAATAGATATCATGTAGAATTACCTTGGCATGATGAACGAATAAATCTCGTTCCCTCTCATCAAATAGCCTTGGCAACTTTAAACAGAGTAACTCAATTTCTCGAGAAAAGAGATCTTGCCAATCAGTATAATGAAGTTTTTCAAAATCAATTAAAAGAAGGTATTATAGAAAAAATAAGTGTTGATCCCTGTAATTACGACAATTACACATGGATTCCACACAGGCCGGTAATTAAGGGTGCTGCCCAAGTCACAACTAAGATCCGCCCAGTTTTTAACTGCAGTCTTAAAACCGAAAGCGGGCCTTCTTTAAATGAGGCGGCATTCTCGGGCATTGATTTAATGGGATCCTTATTTAAATCGATTTGTAAGTTCAGAACTATCATAATAAGTGGGTTATGTTAGCCGATATCAAGCAGGCATTTCTTCAAATTAAATTGGAATCCGACAGAAATAGATTTTGCTCTTTTTGGAAAGAGGATGGTCGTCTGGTCACACACAGGTGCACCACTATCGTTTTCGGACTTTTTAGTTCACCATTTATTTTAAATTGTCAAGTATCATATTGATAGATATGAAAAAGATTTGTGTTCCCGGGTACTTAGAGACTTTGTCGATAATTTGATCATTTCACATTCAAATTCTGAAGTTCTCGAAGAGCTTTATTCAAATAGTCGAATGTTAGAGGGAGGATTTGAACTTCGCTCGTGGAATACGAATCACTCGGAGTTAAATCGAAAGATGATTCAGGATGGAAACCCCGAGGAACATGGTAGTCGGTTAGAACGTGTACTAGGTTATCACTATGAAGTAGAATCTGATACTATTAGATTAATGGATTTCGAACTTGATGAGTTAGTTAGCACTAAACGTCAAATTTTAACTAGTTTCAAAAGTACTCGATCCCTTCTCTATTTTAACCCGTCACTATCAGAGGCAGAATTCTAATGCAACGCTTATGGTCGTTAGGATTAACATGGGATCAGCAATTAGATGAAGCGGAAACAAAAGAGTGGAGAAAGATATATCGAGACCTCGTGCAGTTAAAGTCCATTCAGATTAATAGATCTGCTTTCAATGATGATGGAAAGGTTTCCTTAAAGGTGTTTTGTGATGCGAGCAAAACATGCTATGGCTTTGTGTATGCAGTGAGCAATTCCCAAGCTAGATTAGTTTTTGCTAAAGCTAAAGTCGCTCCCTTGAAAGGTAGAACCTTGCCCTCCTTGGAATTGCTTTCCGTTTATTTGGCCTTCAAATGTTTGCCTCAGTTCTTATCAGCAGTTCAAGGTCCATTTGACTAAATTCAAGTTTTTTGTGGATGCCCAAATAGTCCTCTCTTGGGTACTCAAGTGATATAAATTGCAAAAATAAATCAGTTTTCATAAAGAACCGTCTTCCGGACATTCGTTCTATGCGTCAGAGCATTCAGAGTGATTACAATGTTCCAATAACCGATGAATATGTAGCATCTCATGATAATCTCGCTGATTTAATCACGCGTGGAATTACATTCAAAGAACTCGAAACTCGTTTAAACATTTGGTTGCAAGGTCCTATTTGGTTGACATTAGATGCAAAATATTGGCCTAAATATGAATTGAGATGTTTATCAGATTCTAGTAAGAACTTAATTCAAACTTCTCTTATCACTGATGTTTCCATTCTAGATGGTAATACCACGATTGAACCCATTTTTGACATCACAAAATATTCAAACTTAAAAAAATTACTTCGTGTAACAGGTTACGTTCTTAAATTCATATTCAAACTCAAAGAAGAATGCAGGTATAGACCGTGCGGCTAAGCTATTTTGGCTATATAGAATGCAGTTAGACAGTTTTGAAAAGGAAAAAAACTTCCTAGAAAATAAAACAGATCAAACAAATTCGAAAATCCCAGATTTAGTGAAGAATTTAGATCCATTCCTTGACGATGTTAGTTTAATCAGAAGTAAAGGTAAAATTGTCAAATCTAATTATTATGACTACAATGTCATCAATCCTATCTTGCTAGCTAAAAATCATCTCGTTTATTTAATCGTCATGGATTGTCATTTACGCTGTAAACGTCTAGGCATTCAATCCACGTGAAACATGCTCAGAATGCAAGGGTATTGGGTAACCAAACCTAGGCAGACAGTCAAAAGTATTCTTTCTGATTGTATGGTCTGCAAAAAATTTAATCAATTTTCTTTTCAATAGCCTAAATTCACAAATTTCACAAAGGCCCAGGTAAACTTCTTCCGCCCCTTTAAACATGTAGGTGTGGATTTCACTGGTCACCTTTGTCAAAGATTCAGACAAACGATCAGTTAAGATGTTTATTTTAATTTTCACATGTCTCAACATACGAGCGGTACACATGGAATTATTGCCAGATATGTCTGCCAAATCATTTCTCCTTGCTTTTCAAAGATTTTCCAACCTTTATGGAGTGTGTGATTTTGTTTACAGCGACAATGCTAAAAGGTTCATAGTGGGAGGTAATACTCTAGAATCATTATTAGAATCTGATGAATTTCGGGAACATATGAGAGCAAATAACATGAAACATATTAAACTTCCAATTTATTCCGCATGGATGGTTGCGGCTTGGGAGAGATTAATCAGAGTAGTAAAGAACTGTGTGTACAATACCATAGGAAGATCTAGATTAGATTATTATGACCTTGTTACGCTGCTTTCTAACATTCAAAATGCCATTAATTCAAGACCTTTAACTTACATGTCATCAGAGCTGGGCAGTATTTAAATACATTTGTATTTAAATACGTATTTAAATACATTTGTGTATTTAGAACTGTATTTATAAATACATTGTTTTTCATGTATTTAAATATAGTATTTAAATACTTTAATGATTATTTAAATACAATGTATTTAAATACTCAAAATATAAAAATTTAAATACTTTTACTGGTTTAATACACGTTCTGTACTAGCACAGTACGACGCGTCGACAGTGTAGTACAGCATGGTTCATGTTTCATCGTGTCAGTTCAATCAGTTGTGTGCCACTCTTAGTCGAAAGCGGTTGATTTCTTTATCGTGTGCGTGTCATGGCTTGGAACTCCGAAACTCAACGAGGAGTGGTAAAAAGCATTTTAATCCGTGCCGCCACTACTGTCGACCAAGACCCGCAAGCAGATGACAATACATCTAGTGGTGCATCGGACGGCGATGAGTACTTTGGCTTCGCCCACAACTCTTCGTCTTCGAGGTCCTCTATTGCACCATCTGCAGAGACATGAATGTATTGGCATTTCTACAAGATTCCGATCGGACCATCAACAGTTTGGGAAAACATCCTCTCATAAAAAGACTGTTCCTCCGCTTTAACACGACATTACCATCTTCGGCACCGGTAGAGCGAATATTCTCATTCGCGGGAATCACTTTGACTCCCAAAAGAAACTCTTTTCAGATTGGTTTTGATCCGCAGCAACCGTGAAATAAAAGAATTCGTAAGGTGCCTTATGTTTATGTTTACGTCTTATGTTTACGTTTATGTCTCATCTACTCATTAATTGTTACTCATTTTGCAATGATATAATGAGTATAATATGTCACTGGTTGAACATCGTAAGTTCTAAGTTTTTTGTTTTTGTTTTGTTCTAAAAAGGGAAATATATAATCGGAAATTAGATTGTACTATTTCTTTATCCTTTATCAAGCATTTTATATTGTTGTTACTCATGAATTAGTGAATGCATATGTTAAAATTTGTATGTATTTAAAATGTATTTACAAATGTATTTAAATACAATTGATGTATTTTGTATTTAGTATCTAAATACATTCACAAAATGTATTTAGTATTTAAATACATTTCTCCCATGTATTTAGTATTTTAAATACATTCAATGTATTTATTGCCCAGCTCTGCATGTCATCAGAAAAGGATTTCATTCCGTTGACCCCTAATTCTTTTCTTAAAATTCATAGTAACGCTAGCCTAGCGATAAGTCGAGGATAATGATGCCGACGACCCATTGTGGACGCAGGATGCACCGTCACACGAGGATTTAAATGCCTCCTTTAAAATATTGAGAGAGATTTAATCATTATAGGACTTTGTGGTACGAATCATATCTGCTCAGTCTTCGCGAATACAGCCGCGATCTTTTCCAGTCTAATTGGATTAACCGCATTAAAGTAAATGTCTTTATCAAGTCCCCTTCAAAAATTAGGCCCTTCTGGCAAATGGGAAGAGTATTGAAGCTTTTCATGGGTGACGATGGCTAAGTTAGGAGCGTTCAGCTTAAACATGCTGACGGTCAGATAACGCATTACCCGATCTGTCATCTCTATCCATTAGAAATTTCAATTACTCATTCTGGTTCAAGAAATGAGGTAAATAGTGATTCAGATTCAGATGGACCTCAAAACTCAAATGAAGCCAATAACAATAATAATTCTCCAACATCAAGACCTAAAAGACAAGCTGCTCTTAAGTGTCTTCAAAGGCAATGCAGGAAAACGATTAAAATTAAATTTTTTCATATTGAATTTTAATAAAAGTTAATATCAGGAGGACCACTGCAACAAACCATTTAAAGGGTTTATTGCAGTTCTCGCCGGGCAGGTTGTTAAAATTCTCGTGTAAATAAGTATTTTTTTTTTAAGATTTTTTAAATCTATAAATCACAATTACAAAATATCCCTCAAATGTAACTGGTTGGTTGGTTGGTCGCCTTCGCTTGTTAACGTCTAATGACGCTATAGTTGGCTGAGAGAGAACGAGCAGGAGGGATTCTGTCGTTGGACTTGCTCCAGGTGATTTCAAAATTGTACTGTTAAATATTCATAGTCTTCTGAAGTTTTGTTTATTTGAAAATAATATTGATTTTGTCAGTTAATTATATTTATTCAGTTATTTATAGGTATTTTTTCTATTTAGATCATTTTTTAGATAATTTTCATTCATAATTTCAGGAACCATATGGTAAGATTAAATTATTTAACATAAGTTTACACTGGTAAGTGGAGTTTATAATTATAATTTCATTAACCCTGATCAGGCCAAAATTTCTTATCAAAATTTTCAAATTATTCAATATTTAAGCGTGTTTTTTTCACAAAACTAGTCATATTTTCAACAAAAACGGATGAGTTGTAATGAAAACATGGAGGATGTTTGAACTTATTGTACAATAAAGCGTCCTGGATGCTATACATAACACGTAGACTAGCACCAATATAAATGTTCGGCTTCCCATATGTTTGCCACACACACACTGCATCCTAGTTTTGACGAAAGTA
Organism: Bathynomus jamesi; assembly: GCA_023014485.1. NCBI lineage: Eukaryota > Metazoa > Arthropoda > Malacostraca > Isopoda > Cirolanidae > Bathynomus > Bathynomus jamesi. The sequence goes on along the minus strand of JAJOZX010021329.1, from coordinate 14,144 downwards.
GTTGGCGAGCTTAGAACAGTTTAATGCAGAATTCGTTATTCAACCAGCCTTTTAATTCAAGCCCTGATTCAGTCCCAAAATTTCTCTCAAAATTCGGAATAAATGATGAGAGGGATTTCCCCCCACCCCGGACCCAACTGATTGCCTTTTGTTTGGGTTACTAGACTCCACTCTTTATTTTTTACTCTCCATTTAATTTGTATCTTTCCTTTTAATTTTTATTTTGTTAAAAATTAATTATTTTTTAATAATATATTATTATTCGCAATTTCAAAGTAAAATTAAACATTTTTATTATTACCTGCTCACGTATCAAACATTTTGATGGATGTATTACCTGCCAGTAAAAAATTATAATTATAGTTATCAACACGATAATATTGTATGCTGGTAACTATTTTTAATGGTTTATTTGCGTGATTTTCTGTACTGTAACCACAATGTTATTTGGTATAAATCTGATATAATGGCTCGGATGTTTGGACCAAAAAATATCTTGTACGTATCCATCTATCTGATCGAGTAGTCATCCAGTTTACCGCTTGGTACAGCCCTATATATTATTATTATTATTATTATTATTATTATACAAGCTATAACGTTATACTTATTTAAAATAAACAAAAAGCAAATACGATTATAATATAATTTTATATAAAATCCATTATTGTTTGGCGGTCCAAACTGTTTATCATACTTTCTGCAAAAGTATTTGATGGCAAATCTTTTAATAATGAATAAAGAATGCAAAGAATTCTATACAAAGAATTCTATGCATAACATTTGACAAAGACTATACATCTCTTGAACGGAAAAGGTGGCTTTATATTAGCTATATTTTTTCAACTCATAAATAATACATTGTTGTATTGTAATTCACGCAAAGGAGGATGTGAAACAAATACTAAAATTTAGTTTGACGATTTCTGTCGAATACATAGAGAGGCTCCTGATCAGGTCGATTGGTTTGACGAAAGAGGTGTGTGTGTGTGTTGTGTTTTTAGCAGTGATTGGATATAAATAATGTGTAAAAAGTTGTGAAATACAAAATGGTAGTTACATTCATGTACAGTAGACTATTTAACCGTAGGAAAGAAGCAAGCTGTTATATATGTTTTACAATTGTGTGCACACAAACATACATTTACAGTACAGGATTTCCGCAAATGTTCTCCAAAATTTTAACAAGCTATATTTCAGGATGTAGAAGAGATAAAGTAGTGTGTTACGTTTTAAATTAAAGCACACTACCTTGAGTTTTAATGATTTTCACTATGGACGCGGACGCACGACGATAAGTGTCATGGCGATTGTACAAGAGAAAGTACAATGCGTGTTGTTGTTAGTAGAGTTTAATTTAGTTATCACTGGTCAACGGAACTTCCTTTGGCGTGTGTACAGGAAGGAAACTTCGACTGATAAACAATCACAAATTGATATAAACAGTTGCAGGAAACCGGGAGTGTCTTACCAAATAAATCATGAGGTACATCACGCACATCAGACGATGTTGAACGAGTAAGATTCTAAATTCTTGCTTAACCCAAAAATGTTGATTCCACAATATAGTCGCGAACTGACCATTCTTAAATTAAAAGTTCACAACGTCCGACATAAACAACTTCGTCTACACGTTCATAAACTCCAACTTGTGAAATAAATTAAATTTGACGATCGGCCGAAGCGTATGGAATGTGTTGCCTCCGTGTTGTAAAATTTAGATGATGACCAAATTTTTGGAATCTCCATTCTTTCAACCGACGAGACAACATTTTACATAAGCGGGAAAAACTAAATCGCCACAACTTAGAGTTTGTGGCCCAGAACATCTGCATGCTATCATCGAATATACTCGCGACAGTCCCAAAACGAAATTGTGGTGTGGGTTAATGCACATCATGGCTCCAGATCCTTTTTATTCACAGACAAAAGGAACTGAATGATGCTGGTTTCGAACATTTCCAATATTAACCGGTTGGGTTAACTGAATGCCCGGTTGGGTTAACTGAATGCCCGGTTGGGTTAACTGTACGCCCTTGATGATTGGTTTTAAGTTGTGATATTTTCGTTAGTTTAAACGAAAATGACGTTTGGTAGTCCCGATAATACGTAAGTACCCAGTATACAGTATAAATATTGTCGGCCATATTGATTCACACGTTGATGTTCCTTTTTGAATAGATTAACGTTAAATTAACGTCTTTCTCTTTCCGTTATTAATTGTTAATTTTAGCCACAACGTAAATTATTCTTTTAAATTTTCATTTCTTGAATTATTTATTCATCCATTTCGTCTATCTATTACCTACCTATGCCCTATTAACCTATTAGTCCATGTCTACTTGTATTCATCCAGTTTACGTACACAACGCACTTCCCCAACGTATGTGTACTTTCCGCTTACATACATTTCTGTTTGTTCATGATTATGTACGTAATTGTCCTTGCATGTAATTACGTTCATGTGTATACTATTGCATCGGCAGCTAATTCTTTTTAAGATTCTGAGCTGTTACCTCTGGCAAGATTCTCGTTGGTGCCAACGCAAGTTAAGTGTTCGAATTCCGATGGCGTCGCCAAAAGCGAGCTTCTGAGTCTGGAACATTCTCTCTCGCGTTGCTCGTGACTCATAACATTATTATGTGTGTTATGTTGTTTGTATGTTCTCCATGTTCTTTATGTATTATGCTCCTTATCCATCTTTCCTTGGCAAAAGATAGACAATTAGTTAATAATAGCCGGATTAAATCCTATAATAATAGTCATTATATAATAGTTAACTATACATATATAGCATTGTTATTAATTCCTTTTAAATTATAGAACAGCAAATTAACTTTAATTTAATGGAACTGTAATTAACTAATTTATTGTACTTTAATGAAACTAATTAGTTGTAATAACTTAATACAAATTAATTGGTAATTATACTGTACCAAAATAACAATGTACTTAACAATGTACTCAACAATGTACTCATTGTACAACCACGACATTAGCTCGTCACACAAGAATACACACTTTGAAAACTAATTATTTTTTAATCGTAATTATTTTTTTAATTTGTAATTCTGTTGTCTTCATTAATTTAATTTACTACTAAGATTCTTTAGTTCTCCAACTAATGGGGAGCCTTAACCTTCACCCTCAGTCCCCGAAATCATTTTTAAATTTAATTAATATTTTATGATGTAAATTCATTCCAGCCTGAACCTTAGAGTAAAGAGATTGAACTTCTTCCTCCCCTTTAAATTCCTGACCAAGATCTGACCATCAGCAGTAAAAAGAGGCTGTAAATTTTCTTTCACTTCTGTGCCTCTTTCTGAAGAGTGAAACAGGATTCGTAGGGGTGGGTGGGGGGACTGTTTTACTTCAGTTCCTTTTGTGTGTGTGTGTGTGTGTGTGTGTGTGTTTTCACACCGTGTCGTAAGTCGCTTCCACAACTCGCATGTCCTACGACTAAGGCCGAGCTCAACTTCGAAGACCACACCAGGATTCAAAGTGCTACTGTTCCTTCAACCATTGTGAGGAAAGTGGTTCGCATAACATAAATATACAACGAATAAAATTGGTACACTAGGCAGCAAAGGAAATAATTTAATTAAGTTAATAATTACAAATATTTAGACAGTGAATTCATCAGAATATGAATTCCAAATGTTCCTGAAATACATCAGCTGATAACTTCAAAACCAAACGGACAGGAGAAAACTAAGGGCGAAAGTGAAGTTTGTATTCGAAGAAATTAAATTCAAACTTAGGTTACGAATAACTTAAGAAATTATTTAAACGAAAAATAGAAAATAAATTTGAAAACAATTTTGCCTTAAAGAATTGTAGAAGAATGACTCAAAATAACATTGAGGGGAAACAAACACTTCCCGTGATTTTCTATAAATAAAAATACTATTTTCTACTTCCAAATTTCTTCTTGGCGTGATACGAGATAGATCATTTCTTCTCTAAAGGAGTTATGCATGATTAAAAAAGTTATTATACCATTTGACAAGAAACTTTAATACCCAAAAGAAGTAAAAACTTCCCCTAGAATGTACCTCAAAGTTATTTTATAAGTTCTAAATTTGTTTTATTTTGTGTTGCAACAACCAAACTATATTTGACAGCAACCCAAAAGATGAATTAAACCGCTTAAATTTGTTCCCAGATGATAATAAGCGTGGTTATAGCGTCACCGTTGCCAGTTAGAATTTGATGGAATTTAGTCGTTGAAACACACACGGTTGATGAACCAAGTACGAAGGAAATTATATAGTGACCATTTAAAAACCCTCTATAAAGCGATATATACTCGTATGCAGTAGGCAAATGGTCCAAATGGAAATGAGTGAAATGGTTCATAAAAAATTGAATTCACGCAGTGTCCAGATCACTAAAAACTGACATGAAAGTAAAAATGAAAAACTCATTAACTGATCCAGCCTTTAATTCTCGTTTATCAATATCAGAAAAGGACATGCATTAGAATGTTCTGTTTCATGCATGCGTGATACTGATTACTCACGCAGAAAAAGATATATATGTGTGTGTATATATAATTAAGTGTTCTATCTCGTCCATGGAAGAAACTGCAGTGAAATTATTCCAGAACCATGCACGTTGCGAAGAAAATCACTCGACACAGGCGTATCCAATACGTTTAAGAAAGTGTAAGAGTGCAAAAATGCTCCTATTATACAAAGGTTTTAACAGATCCATGCCAGAGAACTGTATATCAACTGGAAGCACTCGCATCCTGTTTCATGCTTTAAAAGAAAAAATTTTCATGCACTCAAATAAAAAATGTCATAATCTCAGACCAGCAGAAATTTTGATATCGGGTGTTTTTCTTATCTCCAAAACGAGACCACGAACAAATAATCTTAGAAGGTACACACACACACACACACACACACACACACACACTTTCGACAAGTACGACTGAATAATTTCAAACTAAATGAAAATATATCAGTGTAAGACTTGGAGTGTATGCGACTTTCAACTTTTTAGGTTAAAATGCATGTATGTATATACTCCATAATAAATAAAACTCTGTATCTAAATCTAAGATTCTTCAATTATTACAACCATATCACAAAATAACGAACTATATATTAATTGTTCGCAATACTTTGCAGTATTCGCAAGGGTAGTATAGACGAAGATCTTAAAGAAAATATAGTCTCGTTGCCTACAAAAGACACTAATAAGAATCTTAAGAAATCTCATGAAGGTGATAACTGCGTAAATAAGTTATCCCGTAAGACTTATAAGGACAGCGAGTCAAATAGTAACTTAGCTTGAATAAAAGGATATTTCCCAGTTTACTAATTACAAATAATCATCCTCTAAAGTACAGTAATAGAATGTGGAAAAATGTTTTACAAAATAAATGTACTAAATAAATAATAATAATAGTAATGTTTACCGAGCCAAATGCCAGGTATTAATAGGATTAATAATGTAAACAGGTCCTGAATTCAGTCTCGGATAGCAATGGCTTCTATCTAGCTACACGTCCTCTGTACCCAGCTCTACGTAAGAGGGTCTATGCAGAACGCTCTCTAATAAAAGGAAACGATACGAATGGTCCATGGACATGAAGGACAAATTTGATCAGTTTTGGCACACTGCCTTTTCAGATAAATTAACATTTGAGCAGTTTGGTTCAAGAGGACGGATCTGGGTATAGAGAGAACCTGTGCCGATATGTTCAGTGCCAAATTGGTGCAGCCCAATGTGAAATTGGTAGTTGTGGTGTTAAGGTGTGGGCAGGCATTTGGCACTCTGAAAAAACTGACCCTGTGTTCGTAGAGGGATACCTTAATCCATAAGATTGCATGACCATCTTAATGAGAACCTCCTTCCTTTGTTTCGGAATGGAAACTTGACCGAGAGGACATTATCTTTCAAGAGGACGGTGCCACATGTCCAGTCAGTTGCTTTACGAGGTGTTCATTTTATTCTGGCAGGGCGCTGTATATATATATATATATATAAAAACATGAAATTTTTACTGTACCTTCTCTACACATGGAGAGTTAGTCCCCCCCCCCCCACTGCAAAATATGCTGGATGTGATCTTTCAGCTCATTAACAACAAAATTTTGTGGTACTCTGGACAAAGTAACTGTTGAACTCTGAGAAGCTTCTTGTCCAATCGATGCTTTCAAGTTTTTTATTGTGTGGACTATTTAAATACTCCATCTTTTAATAACTCCACAGATGAAAGTCAGAGGTTTAGATCTGGTGAAGTTGGTAGCCATGATATTCCTTTATCATAAATGGCAAATAAAATCTGTTGGACAAGTCGAAAGGACCATGTAAGTATCGTGAGTTGAAAGGACATCACTTATAGAGCATTTTTGCACAAAGGAACTAACTCTCCATGTGTAGAGTAGGTACAGTATATATATATATATATATATATATATATATATATATAAAGTTATAAGAGAGACGGTTCTAACATCTCTCCTTTTACTGAAAGAGAGACTTCTTTTGTCCAATAATTAGATAAAAGGACCATTCAGTTCGGACATTTTTTTTTCTGTGGAGGAGCAAAGAATGGAAATCATGCGTGAACTTTTTATGTACTCCATATATATAAATGGAGAAGTGATATTGAATTTAGATCTTTAAATGATAATGCTACAAAGTCTAAAATTGTCTGACTGTTGTATATGTAACTCATTACAAGTCAGTAAGTTTAGCCATTAGGAAGCATATATATATATATATATATATCGTAAAGAACGACGCTTGTATAGGAGATATTCCGCGCAAGATGAGAGAGAACGAAACAAATGAAAAAATGAGGTAACCACCCGGGAATCGAACCCGGGATCTTCCGATTGCTGGTCAGATATGATAATCATTGCACCATGGGCCTCACTCATTCAAATGCCGTAATTCTTCTACATACGCGCAGAAACCAATATATATATATACAGGGTGGGCCGTAAGTTTCCATACATAGGAAAAATTAAACGTTTGTTTTTGTTACTGATGAAGCAAATTTTTACGTCAATGGAGAGGTTAATCGGCAAAACATACGTTATTGGAGTAATGCTAACCCTAACTGGCTGAGTCCGACGAAGATGCAAGGTGCCGGTAAAGTGATGGTGTGGGCCGGGATATGGGGTGACAGAATTATTGGACCAATTTTTGTCAGTGGAAATCTTAATGCCGAAAGGTATCTTAACATGTTGCAAGAAGAGATTTTCCCATCCCTGCTAAACGAGGAAGGTAACTTCCCAGTTTACTTCCAGCAAGATGGAGCTCCACCTCATTATGGTCTTCACGTGCGTCGGTATTTGGATCAGCAGCAGTTTCCGGATGCTTGGATTGGTCGGCGTGGTCCTGTGGAGTGGCCTCCCAGATCCCCAGATCTCACCCCCCTTGATTTCTATCTTTGGGGGCACTTGAAGGCCATGGTGTATCAGGAAAAGATACGAGACATAAATCATCTAAAGGAACGTATCACCAACGCCATTACAAGCATAACGTCAACTGTGCTAATGCGTGTTCATCAACAGTGGGGAACACGTATTGAAATGTGTTTTCAAAACAATGGCAACCATGTAGAGCATATTATATAAATAAAAATGGTTGTCCATAAAAAAATGTTTATTTTTCCTATGTATGGAAACTTACGGCCCACCCTGTATATATATATATATATATATATATATATATATATATATGCACACGACAGATAGCATAAACAAATTACATATTTTGATGTTTCTCATGACAAGATAAATCGTGAAACGAAAGGAAGAAATCCTTTCAGATGGTTCTCGATACACACACACACACACACACACACACATATATATATATATATAAAATATCTACTTCATGTGTACATCCACGCAGATGACTCGACAACTTCAAAACCAGCTGACATTTAAACTGGTAGACTCGCAGATGGCTCACTATATTATATAACGACGCACCAGCTGTCAATATATTTAATTTTCACGTAAACCAATTTATATAAATATTGTTTTATATACGGTGCACGTTATATATATATATATATATATATATATATATGATGAAAATAACCACGAAGAAAAAACATTTTAGTGCTCAAGCGCTTTCGTCTGATGACATCCTCAGGAACTCTCCTGTCGCATTTTTTTAATTGTTCCCGAGGATGTCATTAGGCCAATGGTATTTAACCTGGGGGTAATTACCCAATGGGGGTTAACTCGGCCCTTTTCGGGGGGTAACGAGCTGTCGCCACTGTCCAAAAAAAAAAAAAAAAAAAAAGCTGAGTTATGGTTCCACTAAAATTGTTATTTTTTCCTAATTTTTCTTTTCTTATATTTGCCATTTAAAAAGGGGAATGGGGAGGGGGAGTAATTACGGTTTTGTTGTCTAGCTCAAAGGGTACCAGTGCCAAAAAGGTTAAATACCACTGCATGAAACGAAAGCGCTTGAGCACTATTTAATGTTTTAATTTTAATTCGGGGTTATTTTCATTATATGTATATATCCTTTCGCTTCGTTCGGATCTATAGGGCGCGTCCCTCTGTAACCAATGTGGAAATGCATCTTTCTCTGATGTAATAGCTTTCTTTACCTTCATGGACCATTCGACCCGTTTGGGGACCCGCCCAATCTCCTCTTGTTTTGGTTTCTCTTTTTTTCTTTTTCTTGGCGCTTGATTTTAAACTTTGCTTTTTGACCTATTCGTTGTCCCTTGGGTGGGGTGAGGTGGTTTGTTCCTTGTCGCTTGTTTAACCAAACCCAAGCCAGCCCTACCTCCGCCATCGCTCACCGTGCGTAGGATGAGGATGGCCGCTTTGTGGTACGGGGGTTGAGTGTAAGTGTATCTCCCCTGTGCGACATCTATTGGTGGTGGGACTGCGTGTGCCCACGTTTCGCCTTTTCCTTGTTGGGGTCGGTGGTGGCTAGATGTTAACCGTGCGCGGAGAATGAAGTTTTCTTTTTTTTATCGTCATGGACTTTTTCTTCATTCGGTTTACGACTCCTGCACCGAATTTTAGGACTATGGCTTCGGATACGCTTCTCTCCTCCCCACTCCCTGCTGTTTCCGGAGGGTGGCACTGTTCAAGCTACCTTGCCTCCGTCCTCTCTCTCCGTGTCTTCTACTGCGGTGGTAGATTCCGTCCTTTACGTTCAATATTGCCACTCTGGAACCTTATGCCCCCTGTCAGGGGTTTCCTTAGAGTTCTGGCCCTCGCAGTACTCCTTGTCCTCTTTCTGGACACCGCCGTACCCGCCTGTCTTGGAAGCCCATTTTTGTGGCCTCCACATTTCCGTCTCTATCGGCTCCTCCTGTCGCACTGTCTTCTCCTTTACGAACCCTTTACTCGCCTACGCTTCTCGGGACGGTTCTGCCATTCTTGTTGATAATTCTGTCTCTTGTCGTCTGCTCGTACTCCGGTCTACTTTGCAGGTGGTTGCTATCCGTTTATTCTTGTCTTGGCAGTATACCGTCTGTTCTATTTACCTTCTTCTACATGGATGCGGCGAGGGCTGCGCACTTCTCGTTTCATTTGTGTTTTTCGCCACTTCTCCTTTATTTATGTCTACACGGACGGCTCTCGATCTTCGTCAGGTGTGGCCGCTTCAGCAGTTTTCCATCTTTCCTCTACGACTGTCCGGAGTATTCATCTCCCGTACCATACTTCCATCTTCTTGGCGGAACTTTTTGCTATCCTGGAAACTTTAACTTACATTGGTGCTCTTCCTCCAGACTCTCTCGTAATTTTCTCGGACTCTCGTAGCGTCCTTACATCCTTAGAATCTTATGACCCCAAACACCTCTAGGTCAGAAGGGTACAGCAACTGGTTTATTTTCTTACTTTCGCGCGGCAGGTTTTCTTTTGTTGGATTCCTTCTCATGTGGGTATTGACGGTAATGAGGAGGTGGATCTTTTGGCTAGACAAGCCTGCTCTCTTCCCATTACTTCTAAGCCCCCCTTCTTTCTGCAGACTTTATTCCTTCCCTCCGCGCCATTACAGGTCGCTGCGGCAGCGCGACTGGAATGCCGTCGGTGTGGACAAACTCCACCGTCTTAAGTCTGTTCTTTGTCATTGGTCATCTTCTTATCATAAATTTCGGCATAAGGAAGCTGTTTTGACTCGTTTGAGAATTACTCACACTCGTTTGACTCATGGCCACCTCATGTCTGGCGATCCCCCCATGCCCTGCCTCCGTTGTTACAGCTCATTAACAGTTGAACACGTATTTGTTTTTTGCCCTTTTTACGCGCTCTTTCGTTTTGCGAAAGGTCCCCGGGTTGCACTCTTATCCGGTTTAGGAGCGTCTTCGGTGTATTCTTGCGGAGGAGAGTTGTTCTTCTTCCAGTGTTCCTACATTCGAATTTCTTCGTATGTCGCGGCCCTTGACTCACCCCTAACATGGCCTTGCTGTGATATGAACCTTTTCTAGGTTTGAAACGACGGTTAACAACTATATATATATATATATATATATATATAATATATATATGAGAGAGAGAGAGAGTTTCTAATGAATTAATTATTTGAGTATACATTTATACATACGTGTAAAATCGCAATCCATGTACGTGTACACATCGTTGCGGTCTGGCTATATATTTATACGTACATGGAAGTCGCTTTATGTACACATATAAATGAAAGTAAAAGGAGGAGGGGCTATTTTAAAAAGAATTTAACTTTTTTTTCGCCCATGGCGAAATATGTTGAAGAATGCGTTGCTGGTCCTCATCACGTGATGCCTTTAATCTAACCTCGCAATTTTGATCTAACCCTGCAATTTAATCCTATTATATATCTATGCCTCGATCAGATGTAGTCTTCCATAACTGTCATGTGAACACTTTGTATACATAACAATTTATTGTACTGTTTTAGTGCTATATATGTCCATTTTAATTTTTAGTACAAGTTCAGGTGTTGTACATTATGTAGTTCTGACATATTTAGTAAGTTATTACGTAATTATACTTAATTTTTTCATGGAAAAATTTGAATCTTAAAAAACACGTTTATCCTGTTGGATTTCTGTTAATAATAAAGCCATCAGTACTTATGAGTAACAGCTATGTTGATAAGTATTTGTATGTATTAAATATTAGGATAAATAATAGTTTATATACGTGTGTGTGTGTGTGTGTGTTTACCGAGTTAATTTAACATCAATATATCAGGTGCCTTTACGCATTAATATTACCCGAAGTGATAATATTTTCAACATATATTTGAATCTAAACTCACTTTTGTTCTAGTTGGTTATGTACCCATAATAGGGTAATCCTTTATCTTAATATAGAGTTTTTTTTAACGAAATGAAGTATGTACACACTCTCTCTCTCTCTCTCTCTCTCTCTCTCTCCTCTCTCTCATATATATATATATATATATATATATAGACTACGAATCCATCGACCCCGGGATCGAGACCCGGTAACGGCAGCCGGCGCGCAGCAAAACCCAGCTGTTCATCCTTCCATACAATAAAGCTGCTGGTGGGGCGTGGTTCGGATTCTACGTTAAACTGTAGGTCTAAGGTGGAGTGAAAAGCTTGACCTTCGTCAGAATGAACAATTCTGGGCGGAAGCTAACCAAAGGTTACCAAAGGTAGGATCACTTTAAAATCCATCACCCCAGCTGGTTTTAGTTAGCTTTATAAGGCTAACTAACGAAAATATCAAGACCTAACCTAACCAGTCGTTAGGTCAACTATACGCCCTTGACGATTGGTTAGGTTAGGTCGTGATATTTTCGCTAGTTAGCCTTATAAAGCTAACTAAAAAAGGCTGGGGTGACGGATCTTCAGGTGATCCCCAAAGTGTGTGTGTATATATATGAAAACACCCGTGAACACGAGTGCTTTCTGCTGTATGAAACAAAAAAATATCCCCACCAGAATTCGAACCCAGGACTTCCTGAGTAGGAGTCGTTATCGATACCATCACACTACGACGGGAGAAGAGTTGACATAACCTTTCGTATATTTAAACGACCGAGGAAACACTTAATACTTTCTCGTTCATAGATCTTTTATGATGTTAACCCTCCTGCAACCGAGCTAACTAATAAGAGCATTTAATTAAAATTTCTTTTGTATAACACAGGTACACAAATTGTTAGCTCTAATGCTGGCGTAGTGTGATGGTAGCCCTCGCGACTTCTTATCAAGATATATATATATATATATATCGTAAAGAACGACGCTTGTATAGGAGATATTCCGCGCAAGACGAGAGAGAGAGAACGAAACAAATGAAAAAATGAGGTTCTTTACGTTATTTATACTGCGTGTTCTTTGCAGTTGAATGTATATAATGTTACGGCATGCGGGAGGTGCCCCCTTGGGGCATTGGTTTCTGCGAGTATGTAGAAGAATTACGGCATTTGGAAGAGTGAGGCCCATGGTGTAATAGTATCGCATCTGACCGGCAATCGGAAGATCCCGGGTTCGATTCCCGGGTGGTTACCTCATTTTTTCATTTGTTTCGTTCTCTCTCTCTCGTCTTGCGCGGAATATCTCCTATACAAGCGTCGTTCTTTACGTTATTTATACTGCGTGTTCTTTGCAGTTGAATGTGTGTATATATATATATATATATATATGGTATATATATATATATGGTGTCCATAAAGTCACATATCATAGGAACATAAGCAATGTCTATTTATTTATGTCTCCATCAGGCCAAATATGTTGAGGACCATTCAAAGAAACCTGCGTTTTCGTTTACAAACATGTTTTGAAATTGGTGGGAATCATTTCGAACAAATAAATAATACAAAATAAATAAACAAACAAAATAGATGTAGTTTCCTATGATGCGTGACTTTATGGACACCCTGTGTATATATATATATATATCAGGGCTGGCAGGTCGGACCCTGACCCTGACCCTGACCCGGACCCAGACCCGGGTTTAACCCGAAAGTGAGATAAGACCCGGACCCGATAGTGAATTAGAAAAAAGACCCGGACCCGGACCCGAAAGTGAATTTTAAAATTGACCCAGACCCGACCCGAAAGTGAAGGACCCGCACAGCCGGGTTTTTAGTTTACAAAATTTATGTGTGAACCTTCAAACTGTCACTGAGTACGAAGTTTGATGCAGGTGTGATACAGTTTGAAAAATGTCCTCGCCTCGCGAAAAAGAGATTCAGCTGGGAAACTGATCCATGAAGATCCTATGAAATGGTGGATGGAAATGGGAGGAGAATTAAAAAGAGGCAGCCTTGGTAGCATTGTCTACTCCGTGCACACAAGTTAGCGTGGAAAGATTGTTCTCCGCTCTAAGCTTCATTCTGAACCCGCAAAGAAATTCTCTTCTTTCACAATCATTATTAGACGCAGTATTGTTTTTGCGATCGAACGGTGTTGGGGAATAAAGTCGTCTCAAATAAAATAGTGTACAATAGTCCTGTGTATATTCAAAATAAAAAAAACAGTTAAAAATTCAGAAACCTCTCTCCTGTCTTGCCACAACTTTCAATCTAGATTCTAGGAGAAATAAGTATAGGCTATGCCGCTATATCAATATCTGTTTTAAAGGAGTTCACATAATATGTTGCACTCAAAATATAAAGACAATATTACTACCAAATGACTTTAATTATTTCATATTATCGGTTTTATTTTTGTTTTTTAAGATAAACAAAATATTTAATTTTAATGCAAGATGATGAAAATTTCCATTTGAGTTCATTCAAAAAAGTATAGAATTTGTTTTCACAAAATTAATTAAAATTTAGAATAAGGGGGCTGAAGAGAGCAATCATACATCGTACTTTGCCCCTTAGCAATGCGTGTATAACTATACCTAGTTACTATTAAATATTAATACAATTAAATACACCTACTTTCAAACATTTCCAAAATCGGATTAATTAATATATATGGTTAGGCTACTACCGTATAGCCATATAATGTTTTACAATGTTTCAGAAAACATGTTAATGTAGCTACGGTAGCAGTCTTATTACTTATCCTATACCAGATTATAATTATTACATTTTTAATAATGGACCCGACCCAGACCCGGGTCATATACTGAAAGACCCGACAGGACCTAAAAGTGAACTTTCGGGTCCGACCCGGACCCGGACCAGGACCCGAAAGTAAATTAGAAAAATGACCCGGACCTAGACTC